>SZWC01002389.1:45190-59148 GCA_023375785.1 Penium margaritaceum
CGTAATGCACGCACGTTTTGGACGATTGAACGAGATGTCTGATGCACGATATAAACTGCAGCATCTACGTCTGCAGTCCTGCATGGCAGAGTACATGCAGACATTCCGAGAGATGATCACTGGAGCAGATATCGCCCCCGTCAACTTATGTTTTCACTACAACAACAGCCTCGAACGGGAAACCCTCGGAGAAATCGCCATCTTCAGCATAAAAAATGACTCATTGCAGACTATTGTAGGAGTAGAAAGGATCAATAACGCCAATTACAACACTTGGATCCATGAATCCGACAGCTGAAGACCTCCCAACCACAATTGTCTTGGGAACAGAAAAAGCTAGTTGGGGGACTTCTCTACTCCGATGGAAGTGGAAGCCATGGACCAAAAGGACATGCTCACCTGCTACAATTACAGATAGGTCGGGTATGTCGCTCAAAACTACCGACGAAAACAACAGGCCAACAAGGGGAGGAAGTCGTAAAATATGAATCGGAAAACGGTAAGGGGCAGGTGTGAAATGCACAACTCTTGTCCGAGAGGAGCGATCTACACCGAATGATTACCCATCTGAACGGCTCACAAAACCGTAGAGCGTTTTTGAGATCGCTAAGTTTTACAAGGAGTACGAGGATGACTAACTGACGATACTGCTAAAAGTGTAACCCCGAGGTTGCAAGAGTCGCAAAATGGTGCCAGCACTACTGGAAGAAGGAGCCTCTCACATTTTTGTACGCAGCGACATGGTTTGAAAGCTGGGTTTGTAGATCAAACCAGGGGTGTTTGAAGAAAAAACCATCAACGAGAGGTTACAGATAGGGAGACTCTAAGAACCACTACGACTACAAGTAGGAGAGTTGCAGGATGTAACGGTCTCGAGTTCATGTCTCGAGTTCATATCCAATGAGTTCATGTCCAATGAGTTATCACAAATCACGGTTTTGGACGAGATGTCCAGTACCAGCACAATCTGCAGATCGACTGGAACAGTGGTGACATCTGCGTGGAAATCAACGGTGCCAAGCGACAACTTCTGCACATGGGGTGGAAGACAACTGCGGAAGCAGTAGAGGTGGAAGCAACAAAGGAAGCCGCAGTGACCGAGAAGCGACAACCTGTACAACCGATGCTGCTTAACATGGCCAAGCACTATATCCAACGAGGGGCTTGTGTGTGGCTCGTACATCTTGAGCCAATGGGAGAAGTGGAAGTAGCAGCGTTGACTCATCGACATCATCAGCCTCATCAGCCTCATCGGCCTTATCAACATCAAGAAAGTTCGTGATGGTTCCCGAGGAGTTCGCACCTCTCATCCAAGAGTTTGCGGACTTCTTCCCCGACGAACTCTCAAAAACCTTACCACATCAATGCGACAGCGACCGTTGAATCAAGCTAAAACCAGACAGCCGACCCACCGTTTGAGAAGCCTATCGGATGAGTGACCATGAGTTGACCGAGCTGAAAAAACATCTCGACGAGATGCTCGGTCAATGGTTCATTCTTCCATCCACGTCATTGTACACCGCACCAGTACTTTTCGTAAAAACAAAAACTAGTGACATGTGTATGTGCATGGAATACTGGGCGTTGAATGATGCTACCATCATCAACCACTACCTTCTTCCCCGAGCCGACAAATTTTTTGACCAAGTCTGAGGAGCCCAACTCTTCACCAAAATTTACCTGCGCAGTGGTTCACACTAGATTTGCGTGGTGGATGCGACATCGAGAAGATGGGGTTTCAAATACGTTACGGGCATTTTGAGTTCACGTTCATGCCATATGACTCACGAATACCCCAGTGACGTTCATGGTGGAAATGAACAACATTTTCCGAGGGTACGTCGATGATTTTGTTGTGGTTTATCTCGACATCATTCTGGTGTACACCCGCACCATGGAGGAGCACAATTGAGTTCTCTGAAAAGTTCTCAAAGTTTAACAAAGAGAGAAGTTCTTTGGAAAACTCTCGAAGTGCGAATTCGGTCGCCGTTCGATCAAGATTTTGGGTCACGTCATCAATGCCGGACGGATCACCATGGATCTGAAAATAGTGGCAGCTGTCGCTGATTGGCCGACACCGACCAAGGTCCAAGACATTGAAGTTTTTCTCGGCTTCTGCAATTACTACCGGCATTTTGTATGTGATTACTCCCAAGTACCAGCGCCTCTCTCGGATCTCACTCAAAAAGAAAGCAAGTGGCGGTAGGGAGACATCAAAGAAGAAGCGTTCACCACTTTGTGGAACGCTCTGACCTCTGTGCCAGTCCTACGATTAGCCGATCCAACAGTCAACTACATCATGGCACGGGCACCTCCAACCAAGCCATTGGCACGGTTCTCCTACAAGATCACGGCAACCGAGAGCAACCGTTTGCGTATATGTCACAAAATTTGCTTAGGCAGGAACTCAACTATGTTGTATACAAGAAGGAGATTCTGGCGGTAGCACACACATTTAAGACATTGCGATGCTATCTTGAATGGTCGCTGCGTCGTACGCACCGACCATCATGCACTAAAATATCTAACGACACAACCGAAGCTTAGTTGACATGAAACCCGATGGATGGAGTTTCTCGAATCCGGGTTTGACTACGATATCAAGTGTTGACCGGGTTAAACCAACCCTGCAAATGCGCTCAGCCGTCGACCAGACTTAATGGCTAAGGCAACGACACTTCAACTTCAGCGAGTTCCATATCTTGAGAAGTCATTTACATGTCGCTACAACCAGCATGGCAGATACCTCAAGTCCAAATTCTCGCACGACACACCCTTTTGGCGAAGACGCCAAAAGGGTGGTTGTACCTCTGAATGACAAACTCCGCTGCATGCTGCTTGAGAAGTGCCATGACACCGGTAAAGGTGGACATTTTGAAGAAGACAAGATGCTGGAGAANCACCAAGACTTCTACAGCCACTTCGTATTCCGACGGAACTGTGGACCAACATCTCCATGGACTTTGTCACCAGATTACGAGTCACACCGAGGGATATGACGCAATCTTCATGGTTTTTGAAAGGTTTTCCAGAATGTCTCACTTTATTCCAAAAATGACCACCGTCACAGCTGAAGGGTGGGCACAGCTGTTTCTAAACAGCATCTTGCGCTTACATGGAGTGCCAAGAACCATCGCAAGCGATTGAGACAGTCGGTTTACCAGCCGTTTTTAGCGTGAACTAATGACCCGCTACGGAACTTAGATCCAGCTTTCAATGGCGTTCCACCCTCAAACCGACGGCCAATCCGAGCGGACTAATCAGACGCTCGAACAAATTCTCCAAACATTTTGTGAACCACACAGAATGGGTTGAGTAGCAAAACTCTCGACCGCTCAAATTGCATATATCTCGGTTATGTAATAGGTAAAGCTCTGTTCGAAGTGTTCTATGCCAAAACTTCCCGCCACACCAGCTGGACTTCATAGCCAAAGCAATACTGCCGTGGTTGACGTCTAATGCCACGAATTCTCCACCATTTGGGATGAAACACGACAGGCGCTCACGAAGACACAAGCGGCGATGAAGCGAGCAGCTGACCAAAATAACAGCGACAATGTGTTCACCGCTAGCGACAAGGTTCTCCTCAGTTTGGCAAACATTGAACTCCGTGGAGCTGACTATTCAACGCTCAAACCCCAATGGTTGGGACCGTTTGAGATCGAGTGCATGCAAACTCCCGTGGTTGCACGAATCATACTCCCCGACGCTATGCAAGTTCATCCGGTGTTCCACATTAGTAGACTCAAGCACTACCGGGACCCCGACGAGATCTTCCTTGGTAGGGATATACCTCCTCCTCCTCCTACATAGGTGGACGAGGACACGGAGTACGTCATCAAGGACATCCTCGGCCATCAACGACAAGGCAAATAACAGAATACCTTATCAAGTGGCACGGCTACAACGTCACGCATAACAGCTTGGAACTCTACAACAACCTTCGCAACGTCGATCATCTGATTGACGGGTATAACCGCCGTCACCGGGGTACATCTGAATGGCTAAAAGGTGGGGGGGGGGGGGAGTGTTATGTACCAGATGCACACGAGTCCCTAAAATCTTTGAGTGGGTATTTCTTTCATTACAAAAATAACCCACTGCACTTCGAGACCTCGATTTTCACTTCGACGGTGGAGGGCAATTCGCCCGACTGCCCTCGTCCTCCGGTGATCCTTCTTACATGTTGTGACAACTTTGACCACTTTCGAGAAACATCGACAGAAGTATCACGACCTTTTCGTTGACTTCTTGCCAGATCCAGAAATATCAAGATTTATAAAGATGCATCTCACATCTTCGCTGTCAATCTTCAAAGCCCCCCAATATCTCGGTGGAGCTTCTCAATTCAACCACTCATGACGCGAACCCACACGCATTGCTCGACAATCAACTTGAAGACCCCGACTACGTTTCATTTGTAACTCAATACTTCTACATATGTGTTTGATCATTTTCCACACTTGTAATCGAAGTGCACTTACCGCTAATGATAGATTTCTTCAGTGTCCCAAAGTCTCAAACTGTGTTTTTACCCATAACGTCTACCTATTCACCATCTAAGGACTATTTGTCATAACAGAAAACATCCCACAATCCGGAACATAAATTATTGATACACCGAGCATAACATAGGTGGTTCACATGGATAAGGTGTGGGTAAAAAGATGATTAGGGTATTTAGGACAATTGGATAATTTATATTGAGTAGTAAGTGTACTTTAATGACAAGTATCGGGTGTGTCGAGCACATCTATACAATGCTCACAATGAGAATGAGGCATAAGTCGGGTCTGTGGTATTTAAGCTCAGCATCGTGTGCGAGCTCGCGCCATGAGCAGTGGATTCAAGAAGCTCCACGGAGAAATCAGGGGGCTTTGAGAATATTTCGATGCTTCTTTATAAAAGCCGAGTGTCATCGAGAAGTTGACTGAACGATATCAGAACATTGATATGACTCGTGAAACTTCTGTTGACCTTTCTGGAGGGTGGTCGAAGTTGTCAGAAACATCTGGAACGGAACACCAGAGGTCAGGGCAGTTGGCAAAAATTCCCTCGACCTTACGGCGTAAAACATTGGACGTCGTTGCGTAGTGGGTCATGAATGTTATAAAAAATTTCCATGCGCGAGTTTTAGGAACTCGTGTACATCAAGNGTACTACTAGTGGTACAAGATTCCAACCGACGTGGCCAACATTTTGCAAATCTTGTGACAGTTGTCAACGACAAAAATGAAGTCACACACGACCACCAAGACTTCTACAGCCACTTCGTATTCCGACGGAACTGTGGACCAACATCTCCATGGACTTTGTCACCAGATTACGAGTCACACCGAGGGATATGACGCAATCTTCATGGTTTTTGAAAGGTTTTCCAGAATGTCTCACTTTATTCCAAAAATGACCACCGTCACAGCTGAAGGGTGGGCACAGCTGTTTCTAAACAGCATCTTGCGCTTACATGGAGTGCCAAGAACCATCGCAAGCGATTGAGACAGTCGGTTTACCAGCCGTTTTTAGCGTGAACTAATGACCCGCTACGGAACTTAGATCCAGCTTTCAATGGCGTTCCACCCTCAAACCGACGGCCAATCCGAGCGGACTAATCAGACGCTCGAACAAATTCTCCAAACATTTTGTGAACCACACAGAATGGGTTGAGTAGCAAAACTCTCGACCGCTCAAATTGCATATATCTCGGTAATGTAATAGGTAAAGCTCTGTTCGAAGTGTTCTATGCCAAACTTCCCGCCACACCAGCTGGACTTCATAGCCAAAGCAATACTGCCGTGGTTGACGTCTAATGCCACGAATTCTCCACCATTTGGGATGAAACACGACAGGCGCTCACGAAGACACAAGCGGCGATGAAGCGAGCAGCTGACCAAAATAACAGCGACAATGTGTTCACCGCTAGCGACAAGGTTCTCCTCAGTTTGGCAAACATTGAACTCCGTGGAGCTGACTATTCAACGCTCAAACCCCGATGGTTGGGACCGTTTGAGATCGAGTGCATGCAAACTCCCGTGGTTGCACGAATCATACTCCCCGACGCTATGCAAGTTCATCCGGTGTTCCACCCATAACGTCTACCTATTCACCATCTAAGGACTATTTGTCATAACAGAAAACATCCCACAATCCGGAACATAAATTATTGATACACCGAGCATAACATAGGTGGTTCACATGGATAAGGTGTGGGTAAAAAGATGATTAGGGTATTTAGGAAAATTGGATAATTTATATTGAGTAGTAAGTGTACTTTAATGACAAGTATCGGGTGTGTCGAGCACATCTATACAATGCTCACAATGAGAATGAGGCATAAGTCGGGTCTGTGGTATTTAAGCTCAGCATCGTGTGCGAGCTCGCGCCATGAGCAGTGGATTCAAGAAGCTCCACGGAGAAATCAGGGGGCTTTGAGAATATTTCGATGCTTCTTTATAAAAGCCGAGTGTCATCGAGAAGTTGACCGAACGATATCAGAACATTGATATGACTCGTGAAACTTCTGTTGACCTTTCTGGAGGGTGGTCGAAGTTGTCAGAAACATCTGGAACGGAACACCAGAGGTCAGGGCAGTTGGCAAAAATTCCCTCGACCTTACGGCGTAAAACATTGGACGTCGTTGCGTAGTGGGTCATGAATGTTATAAAAAATTTCCATGCGCGAGTTTTAGGAACTCGNACGTAACACTTCCACCCCCTTTTAGCCGTGATGTCCTCGCGTGCTAGCACACGTTCCCTCCTGGTAGCGAAAGTAGTCGTTGATTGGATGATCTACATCTCGGAGGTTCTTGTAGGGCTCTAGCTGTTGCGTGCGACGTCGTAGCCGTGCCACTTGAACAGATACTCGGTCTTGTTTCCACGGCGTCGATGTCCGAGGATATCTTTGATCACGTACTTTGTATCCCCGTCCCTTGTTTAGGAGGTGCACGTACGTAGTCTCTGTTGGGGAAGTCCGTACAAGGGTCCCGGTAGTGCTTGAGCTTGCTGATGTGAAAGACAGGATGAATAGCCATAGTGTCGGATAGGCGAAGTCAAGTGACGACTGGGGCTTGCATTCGCTTGATCTAAAATGGCCCAAACCATCAGGATCTGAGCTTTGCGGAGTCTTGTCTGAGGATTTTGATGCTCGCATAGCTGAGGAGGCCACGATTTCCAGCGTTGAACACATCATCATCAAGATGTCGGTTGGCTAACCCCTTCATATCTGCTTGCCTCTTCGCAAGTGTCTGTTTAGTTTCCTCCTAGATACTTGCGATTTCATGACGGTGAATGTCCAACCGTAGGGATGTTGCTTTGACTTTGTAATCCAGAAGGGGTGGCGGGAAGCCTTACACCACCTGAAAAGGTGTTTTACTAGTTGCAGTGTTGTATGCGAGTTCGGTGGTCGGCAGTTTTGGTTCCCAATCAGTGTCGTCAGGCTTGTGTAAAGCTCGGAGAAGTTCTTCAAGCATCTGATTGGTTCGCTCAATTTGCCCGTCGGTCTGAGGATGGAATGCTGTTGATAGTTGGATCCGACTGCCATAACCCGTCATCAGTTCATGCCAAAGACGGCTGGTGAAGCGACCGTCTCTTTCGCTGATGATGGTACCTGGCACTCTGTGTAGCCGTATGATCTAATTTAGAAATAGCCACACTATTCCTTCTGTGGTGACGGTGGTCGTCGTCTGGATGAACTGAGATATATTGGAAAATCAGTCTACCACGATGAGGATGGTGTCATATTCCTCAAAGGTGGTAGGCAGTGTTGAAGAGTTCCCCTCTGCATGTCCAAGTGCGGCAACGGGAGGCGCCGCCGAGCCTCCAGAGAGAGGAAATTTCTCGTCGTTGGAACTGGTGACTCAAGGATTGCTTGGATCCTTATATGGATGATTGCCTCTGAAATGTGACGAGTTGCTGAATTTGGTGGAAGTTGTTTTACCGGAATCGGACTTGTAACGTGGGAGATATGGGCTTCCAAAGTTGGGGTGGGGACGGTGGTTCTGGGAGCCAGCCACGGTTCAACTTTCGGTGAATAATTGATCGGAACGAGTAACAGAATGCCATCTGGGGATTTTGCTCCGGAAGAGCTGCCGAGGCGTCCGGTGGATGATCCGCTGGATTTCAGGACTGCAGTTCGCTACTGAGGGACTTAGCCAACATACTGGCTCGGAGTCCGAAACTCAGTAATACAGTTTGTTACTTGGGGACTTTGTCAAAATTCTGACTACAGGTCCGCGAACAGGTTTCGAACCACATCAATCCCCATCACCAAACACGATGATTAACTCATCATAACAGATCCCAAAGGTGCGAGGGGCACCGCCGCTACATGTAGGGACATCTACGCCTCCGGAATGGCATTCAGATGGGTCCTTGATGTGTGAGGGCGCCTCGGTGGGTGACGTGGTGTGCACCGCCGACTGAGCGGCTGATTTGGGGTACTACACTTCTGACGTAGCGGGAGCTACGGTGATCCGAATCATGCACAGTTTGGTGCGTTGGAGAGCTCATGCCTAGCCCTACAAATGTAAAATCGCAAAAGTGACTATCTTACATTTGTCTTCAACTGCCAGGAACATAGCGTGAGGCGACCAGAAAGCTCACGCTAAGACTCAGAACCACCCATACAAAGCATAGCTGTGAGCACAGAAGACCCAGCGGGCCACGTTGGAAATGCACCCCGGTTACTGATAAAGGGTTATGGGCCCATAGCCCTGAATGGTCTACAAATCGTTCACGGCCTTTCGTGGCGAATAGGATAGTCGTCGGGGATGACATCGCTGTCAAACTCTGAGGTCCTCGGATTTGAAGACTACGCAATGGCGCAGAAGGAGACACATCCCATCCAGAAGTATGCAGGCGGCCCTGGCTTTGGGCTATGGGGTGGCAATTCGAGATCCACCTCGCGCATAAGGGTGTGCTGCAGGTCATGTTGGGAACCGAAGTCCTCGACGAAATGACAGCGATGGAAGCGCAGAAGGAGGCCTTCGAAAATAAGAACACGGAGGCACTCATGCTGCTGGTATCCGAGACGGCTGAGTCGCAGCGGGGCTACTTCCAAGGCTGCATGCTGGCAGGTAAGGCTTGGAAAAAACTTTGCACGATCCTTTAATCCAAGTCGCTGGCGAACAAAATCTTTGCCATGAAGTGACTGGCGAACAAAATCTTTGCCACGAAGCGACTCCTGACAGTGAGAATCGAGGAGGGAGATGATGTCATCTCCACCATGCAGCAGATTGAGTCGCTTGCCTCACAGTGCAATGACGTGGGGTGGAAGATCGACACGCAGCTGCAGGCGATGGCCCTCCTCATGGCCCTTCTTGACAGTTAGAGCCCTCTCATCACAGTCTTGGGAAGATGGGCAGAAGACAAGCTCACCTATTGTACGGTCACAGAGTACATCCGCAACGAGGCGCAGCGACGGATTTTCGGGGAGTCCTCGTCATCCTCATCAGCCCTCGTCACCAAAACGCGTGGTGGCAGAAGCGGGGCCAAGAGAGGTGGCGGAAATGGTGGTGGAAAGAAGGGCGCCAAGAAGGGTGCGTGCCGCAACTGCGGCAAGAAGGGCCACTGGGCCCGTGAGTGCACCGAGGAGGCAAAGGCCGGCGGCAAGGAAGCCAAAGGCAAGAGTGCGCTCCTCAACAGTATGTACCTGGCTTGGCTGACATTCTAAGTGTCAGCCGCTTGACGGACAAGGGGTACAAGATACTCTTCAGGAGAAGAGGGGCAGTCGTGCGGAAGGACGGTGGCAGCGAGCCCATGTTGGAGGCTAAGCGCGAGGGAGGCCTCTACATCGTGGAGTCCAAGGTGATCCCCGCGATGACAGATACAGCAGACTCACAAGAACGCAATGTCAACCTGGCCAAAGGAGGGGGAGTTGATCTGGAGCTCTGGCATCGACGACTCGGGCATTCCTAACTTGCAGTCATGAAGGAGATTGCGAAGCGCGAGCTGGTACGCGGCCTCTTCATCGACGGTGCGGAAGAGGCGACAGATGCAGCAAAGCACAAAAAGTGCGAGCCTTGTATTTTGGGCAAGGCGCGACACAAATCGTTCAACGAGAATGTGAATCGCGCCTCGGACCTACTGGAGGTCGTGCACAGCGACGTGTGCGGACCATTCAAGATGGCGTCAAAGAGCGGCGCAGCAGAAACTTCAATGTGTACTTCATGAAGCGGAAAGGCGAGGTCCTGGACCGGCTGAAGGAGTATGTCGCCGCGGTGGAGAGGCAGACTGAGCGGAAGGTGAGAGCGCTACGGAGCGACAACGGCGGAGAGTACGCGGGCTGTAGCCGGTGGATGAAGCAGCAGGGCATAAAATGGGAAAAAACTATGCCGTATTCGCGTCAGTCAAATGGCGTGGCGGAATGGGCGAACCAGATGCTGCTGAACATGGTACGGATCATGTTGGTGGATGCGAGATTGCCGCGAAGCTTCTGGGCGGAAGCTGTATGTACGCCGAGCTACACCATCAACCTCACTCGTGCAGCAGTGCTAAAGGAGAAGAGCAGCTAGAAGATGCCATAGGAGGTTTGGAGTGGGCGCAAGCCAAGTGTGGCACACCTGAAAGTGTTCGGGTGCAAGGTGCATGCAATGGTGCAGGCTTCGCAGAGGCGCGACAGCAAGCTGGAGCCGCGGGCAAAGTCGTATCTCTTCCTTGGCTATGAGAGCACGCATAAGGCATACCGGCTCTACGACATGTGCAAGGAGAAGGTAATCCACAGCTGAGATGTTGAGTTCGACAAGCAGTGGAGCTACATCAGCAGCAACGACGTGGGCGTGGTGGACTCCCCAAAGACGGAGGAGTGGTTCGAGCTCCTTGACTACAAGAAGGAGCCAGCGGACGCTGAAGTTGAGGATCAGAGCCCGAAGGCTCACTAGCAGTGGCAGCCGATGTGGAGGAGACCGATGACGATCAAGCTGATGAGGAGATCCACCGAAAGGATCCGGAGGATGAGGTACCGAGGATGCCAAGGCGCGCACTCCCGGCATAGTGTGCATCGGGCGTCGGTGGAAAATCCACTGGACGTGCCGGTCATTCCGGCGATGTTTTTCCAGAGCGGGAGAGATCCTTGGGGAGCCGTCCGGTCCATGATTTACCGGAGTGTGCTGAGTTAGAGGGATCACAGTAGAGTGACGATGCGGCACCAAAACTACCGTGCCATAGTGGGAGGCAGCGAAAAGTGGGGAAGAGCTTCGATGCAAGCACCGGTCGATGGATAGGCATGACGCGGTGCATGCTGGCTACATCAACGGAGCCGACTACCGTGCAAGAAGCGCTTGCACGGCCCAAAGGAGATCAATGGGACGCAGCCATCAAATCAGAGCTGGCGTCCATCACAGAATGATACGTGGGAGCTGGTTGATAGGCTGAAAGATGCCAAGGTCATCGGCTCAAAGTGGGTCTTTAAGACCAACTTCACAAAGGAAGGTGTGGGTGAAAAATACAAGGCGTGGATTACGGCGAAGGGATACGCACAACGTATGGGCGAGCACTATGATGAGACGTTCGCCCCCGTCACCAAGTTCACAAGCATCCGGGCGATCCTTGCGGTGGCGGCCGCGAATGACATGGAGCTCCACCAAATGGACGTAAAGAAGGCCTTCCTCAACGACATCATAGACAAAGAGATCTACATGGAGGTGCCAGAGTGGGTGGAGGCACCGGAGGGCAAGGTGTGTAAGTTGCGGAAGTCCTTGTACGGGAGAAAACAATCACCCAGATGCTGGTACCAACAGATGGACAGGTTCATGGTACAGCTCGGCTTCAAGCGCTGTGAGGAGGATCACAGTGTGTACGTGCGGCACGACAAACAGCTCCATCAGAACGTCGCACTCTACGCGGTGAAGTTGTTTCACCAGAATCGGACTTGTAACGTGGGAGATATGGGCATCCAAAGTTGGGGTGTGCGCGGCGGTTCTGGGAGCCGGCCGCGGTTCTACTTCCGGTGAATAATTGACCGGAATGAGTAACAGAATGCCATCTGGGGATTTTTCTCCGGAAGAGCTGCCAAGGCGTCCGGTGGATGATCCGCCTGATTTCAGGACTGGAGTTTGTTACTGCGGGACTTGGCCAAAATCCTGGCTCGGAGTACGAAACTCAGTAACACAGTTTGTTACTCGGGGACTTCATCAAAATTCTAACACCAGGTCCGCGAACAGGTTTTGAACCACATCAATCCTCATCACCAAACACGATGATTAACTCATTGAAACAGACTCCAAAGGTACGAGGGGCACCGCCGCTATACATAGGGACATCTGCGCCTCCGGAATAGCGTTTTGATGGGTCCTTGATGTGTGAGGGCGCCTCGGTGGGCGACGTGGTGTGCGCCGCCAACTGAGAGGCTGATATGGGATGCTGCGCTTTGGCTGACGTAGTGGGAGCTACGGTAATATGAATTGCGCACGGTTTGGTGTGTTGGAGAGCTCATGACTAGCTCTACAAATGTTTAGATCATGTCCATGTGAAAAAACTAATGCAAAATCGTATTCTTCCCTTCGCAAAAGTGACTCTCTTACATTTGCCTTCAACTGCCAAAAACATAGCGTGAGGCGACCACAAAGCTCACGCTTAGACTCAGAACCACCCGTACAAAACATAGCCGTGAGCACAGAAGACATGTCGGGCCACGTTAGAACTGCACCCCCGTTACTGACAGGTAGTCTCGTGGGGCAATCCATGCTGATGTCAGTCCACTGTTCCATCGGAACAGGCAGGTATTGAAGTAGACCATGTGGTCGTGTGCAATGAGATTAGCTTCTGTGACAGGTGTCGCACGTTTTGTAGAAGGCTGCCACGTCGGTCTGCACAATGTCCCACCAGTATTATTTTGCCAGCTTTTTCAGCATCTTGTCCTGGCCGATGTGTCCACCTAGACCGGTGTTGTGGCACTCCTCCAATGGCATCGGCTGCAATTCCTTGTGCAGAGGAATGATGACCTGGCGAGTGAATCACCATTACTTATAAGGATCATCGAACCAAAACCTGGTTTTGTCATACCCGTTGAACTCCTCGTAACCCTTTGCGAATAACCCCATGAGGTTCCGGTCTTGTTCAACGAGCAATGTGTTGATCTGAGCCATCAAATATGATCGCCGACTTAGAGCATCCGCACGCACGTACGCACACACATACGCGCGCACACACACACACACACACACACACACACACACCCACACACCCACACACACCCACACACCCACACACACACACACACACACACACACACACACACACACACACACACACATGATACTCATGACAAACATAACACTCATGACACACGTGACACACGTCATGCACCTCAGACACGTGAGGGACCATGAATGGCGATGCCTTCAGCACCAGCGGCAGCCTTTGCAGCATTGCCATGTCGTGTTCCAGAATGCTCTCACACCTGCTTGAGCATGGCATGCAATGCAATGAATGCTCTCCGGCATCTTTTGCCGTTGGAAGCCAAGATGGGCACAAGCGTTGTTTGTCATGCTGTTGTATTGAGAAAAACACCCAATGAGCCAACTTCATCACCTGCAAATGAGGGGGTGACTGATGCGCCATTCATTGATTGCTCGCGAATGCCATGTGTGCCGTAGTGTGAACGCGACATCTGCCCACAACGTGAATTCCAAATCAGACCACTGAACTACGACACTGAGTACACCACTCTGCACGTGTCCATGAATCTCGTTTACCTTGTTTTGTTCATGGCATAGTTCCACTCTCTCCCTCACCTTTGTTTCGTTTTCGGCACTTTTCCACTGTCTCATTCACCCTTGTTTGATTGGTCCCACATTTCCACAAACACTCCCTCGCTCACCTTGTTGGTGGCGCGTTGGTGCGACCAGGACCCCTAGCAGCTCTTAAACGCCTGGCCCTACCATTCGTACGGAAAGCCGTCCTTGGCTGCACTGCCCGTGCCCAACACCGACCGTTGAAACTGCATCGCGCCCTCTTGTGCCCCTT
>SZWC01002389.1:63068-75031 GCA_023375785.1 Penium margaritaceum
GGCGTGTCCACTGTTGTCGTGTCCGCTGTCGTCGTGTCGGTTTTTGTCTTGTCTGTTGTCGTCTTGTCTGTTGTTGACTTGTCTTTTGTCAACTTGTCTGTTGTCGTGGTGTCCACTGTCGTTGTGTCCGTTATCGTCCAAACAAGACAAACGCTCAGGAAGACACAAGCGGCGATGAAGCGAGTAGCTGACCGACATAGCAGCAACAATGTGTTCACCGCTAATGAGAAGGTTCTCCCCAGTTTGGCAAACATTAAACTCCGTGGAGCTGACTGTTCAAAGCTCAAACCCCGATGGTTGGGACCTTTTGAGATTGAGTGCATGCCAACTCCCGTGGTTGCACGACTCAAACTCCCCGACGCTATGCAAGCTTATCCGGTGTTTCACATTAGTAGACTCAAGTACTACTGGGACCCCGGCAAGATCTTCCTTGGCAGGGATGTACCTCCTCCTCCTCCTCCTACACAGGTGGACGAGGACACGGAGTACGTCATCAAGGACATCCTTGGCCACCAACGAAAAGGCAAAAAAACAAAATACCTTATCAAGTGGCACGGTTACAACACCGCGCATAACAGATTGGAACTCTACAAAAACCTTTGCAACGTCGATCATCTGATTGACGGGTATTACCACCATCAACGGACTACATCTGCACGCGCACTGAGACGTCATGAATAAAAGTGGGGAGGAGTGTTATGTACCAGACATACACGAGTCCCTAAAATCTTTCAGTGGGTATTTATTTCACTACACAAACAGCCCACCGCACTTCGAGACCTCGATTTTTACTCCGACGGTCGAGGGCAATTTGCCCGATTGCCCTTGCCCTCTGGCAATCCTTCTCTCACATTGTGACAACTTTGACCACTTTCGAGAAACATCGACAGAAGTATCACGACCTTTTGGTTGACTTCTTGCCACATCCAGAAATATCAAGATCCATAAAGATGCATCTCACATCTTCATTGTCAATCTTTAAAGCCCCCCAATTCTTCGGTGGAGCTTCTTGATTCAACCACTCATGACGCGACCCACACGCATTGCTCGACAATCGACTCGAAGACCCTGGCAGCGATAGAGATGCGGGGATTGCTCGTCTTCCTTGTCGGCCCTCATCACCAAAACAAGTGTTGGCATAAGCGGGGCCAAGGGAGGTGGCGGACATTTCGGCGGCAAGAAGGGCACCAAGAAGGGTGCGTGCCACAACTATGGCAAGGATGGCTACCACTGGGCCCGTGAGTGCACCGAGGAGGCAAAGACTGGTGCCAAGGATGCCAAAGGCAAAAAGGCGCTTCTCAACGGCACTCAAAACCACTACCTCAAGAAGGCCAACCGGCGATGCCTTGACTCTGGAGCTGAGGAGCACACCGAGGTCGAGAAGGTTGGGTTCATCAACTAAACCAAGTTCAGCAAGTCCATGGTGGTCCCGAATGACAAGGTCGAGCCGGCAGCTGGCCAAGGAGACATGGACGTGGAGGTGGTGGTTGGTGGGAAGCGGGTCCAGCGCGTAATCAAGGACGTGCAGCACGTACCCCGCTTGGCTGACATTCCAAGTGTTAGCGGCCTGACTGACAAGGGATACGAGGTGCTCTTCAAGAGAAAGGGAGAAGTAGTGTGGAAGGACGGTGGCAACTAGCCGGCGCTGGAGGCTAAGCGCAAGGGAGGCCTCTACATCATGGAGACTAAAGTGAACCCCGTGGCGACAGATTCTGCAGACTTGCAGGAACGTACCGTCAACCTGACCAAAGGAGGGAGAGCTGATCTGGAGCTCTGGCACCGGCAACTGGGGCCTCCCTCACCCGCAAGTATGAAGGAGATGGCAAAGCGCAAGCTGGTACGTGGCCTCGTCATCGACGGTGCGGAAGAGGGGGCAGATGTAGCAAAGCACAAAAAGTGCGAGCCTTACATTTTGGGCAAGGCGCAATGCAAGGTCACCAGAAATTTCACGAGTCATATCAATGTTCCGATATTGTTCGGTCAACTTCTCAACGACAGTCGACTTTTATAAAGAAGCATCGGGATGTTCTTGACGCCCCCTGAATTATCCGTAGAGCTTCTTGAATCCACTGTTCATGGCAAGAGCTCGCACGCGATGCTCGGCTTAAACACCACTGACCCGACTTAAGCCTCATCCTCATTCTCAGCATTGTATGGATGTGCTCGACACACCCGATACTTGTCATTGAAGTAAACTTACTACTCAATGTAAAGTATCCAGTTGTCCCAGATGCCCAAATCATCTGTTTTCCCACACCTCATGCATGTAAACCACCTACGTCAAGCTTGGTGTATCAATAATGCATGTTCCGGATTGTGGGATATTTTGTTTTATGACAAATAGTGCGTAGATGGTGAATATGTAGAAGTTACGCAGAAAAACACGGTTTGAGAATTTGGGAAAAATGACCTCAACCTAACGAGGTCGAGGGCATTCGAGGTGTCAGAAACATCTGGAACGTAACACTGGAGGTCAGGGCAGTTGGCAGAAATACCCTTGACCTAAGGGCATAAAAATTTGGAAGTCGTTGCGTAGTGGGCCATGAATGTAATGAAAAATTCCCATGCGCGAGTTTAAGGAACTCGTTTACATAAGGGACGTAACACTTCCACCCCCTTTTAGCCGTGATGTCCCCTCGTGCTAGCAGAAATTTCCCAATGATAGCAAAAGTAGCAGTTGATCAGATGATCTATGTCTCGGAGGTTGTCGTAGGGCTCCCAGCTGTTGTGTGCAACGTCGCAGTCATGCCACTTGACCAGATACTTAGTCTTGTTTCCCCGGCGTCTTTGTCCGAGGATATCTTTGATCACGTACTTCGTATCCCCGTCCCTTGTATCGGAGGTGCAGGTGCATAGTCTCTGTCGGGGAAGTCCGTGCAAGGGTCCCGGTAGTGCTTGAGCTTGCTGATGTGGAAGACAGGATGAATAGCCATAGTGTCGGGTAGGCGAAGTCAAGTGACGACTGGGGTTTGCATTCGCTTGATCTAAAACGGTCCAAACCATCAGGGTCTGAGCTTTGCGGAGTCGTGTCTGAGGAGTTTGATATTCATATAGTTGAGGAGGCCACAATTGCCAGCGTTGAACACATCATCTTCGCGATGTCGGTCAGCTAACCGTTTCATATCTGCTTTCCTCTTCGCAAGTGTCTGTCGAGTTTCCTCCTAGATACTTGAAATTTTCCGACGGTGAATGTCCAGATGTAGGGATGTTGCTTTGACGTTGTAATCCAGCCAGGATGGCGGGAAGACTTACACCACCTCGAAAGGTATTTTACCAGTTGCAGTGTTGTATGCGAGTTCGGTGGTCGGCAGTTTTGGTGCCCAATCAGTGTCGTAAGGCTTGTGTAAAGCTCAGAGAAGTTCTTCAAGCATCTGATTGGTTCAATCGATTTGCCTGTCGGTCTGAGGATGGAATGCCGTTGATACCTGGATCCGACTGCCGTAACCCATCATCAGTTCTTGCCAAAGACGCCTGGTGAAGCGACCGTCTCTTTCGCTGATGATGGTACGTGGCACTCTGTATAGCCGTATGATCTAATTTAGAACAACCACACTATTCCTTCTGTGGTGACGGTGGCCGTCGTCTGGATGAAATGCGATATATTGGAAAATCATTCCACCACGATGAGGATGGTGTCATATTCCTCAAAGGTGGTAGGCAGTCCCATCAGGAAATCCATGCTGATGTCAGTCCACGGTTCCGTCGGAATGGGCAGGTGTTCAACTAGACCATGTGGTCATGTGCGACGAGATTTTCTTCTGTGACAGGTGTCGCACAATTTGTAGAAGGCTGCCATGTCGGTCTGTACAATGTCCCACCAGTAGTATTTTGCCAGATTTTTTAGCATCTTGTCCTCGCCGAAATATCCACCTAGACTGGTGTCATGGCACTCCTCCAATAGCATCGGCTGCAATTCCTCGTTCAGAGGAATGACGACCTGGCGAGTGAATCACCATCACTAATAAGGATCATCGAACCAAAACCTGGTTTTTTCGTACCCGTCGAACTCCTCGTAACCCTTTACGAATAACCCCACGAGGTACCAGTCTCGTTCGACGAGCAATGTGTTGATCTGAGCCATCAAATATGATCGTCAACTTAGAGAATCCACGGGATTTGTTTTTCCAGGCTGGTACTTAGTGTCGTAATCGAAGTTGGACTCGAGGAATTCCATCCACTGAATTTGTTGATGGCTTAGAATAAGCTGGGTCTTGAGATGTTTCAGGGCCTGATGGTCAGTGCGGGCAATGCATCACCGATATCCCAAGTAGCACCGCCATGTCTTGAATGTGTGCACAACTATGAGCATCTCCTTCTCGTGTACCACGGAGTTCAATCCGGCCCTTGTAGGTTTGTCAACATGGATGCGACCAGTTGTTCTCCACCGTCATTATCTTGGAGGAGAACAACTTACATGGCTGGATCGGATGCATTGGTGGCCATGATGTAGTCCACCGTTGGATCTGCCAATCGTAAAGCTAGCCGTGAGGTGATTGTCTTTCTTTAAGAGTTAAATGCTTCTTGTTTGCTCTCCCCCTTGTTCCACTCAATGGTTTTCCGGATGAGATCAGAGAAAGGCGCTGACTCTTGGACGTAGTCTTTTATGAATTGACGATAATAGTTAAAGAAACCCACAAACGCCTGAACGTCCTGAATATTTATGGGCGTAGGTCAATCGGTGACCACTTGCACATTTTTTGGGTCCATGGTCATCCGTCCACCGCTGAAAATGTGGCCTAAAATCTCGATCGAACGGCGACCGAAGTTGGATTTTAAACGTTTTTTCAAAAAATTTCTCTCTTGGTTAAACTTGGAAAACTTTTTGCAGATTTCCATTGTGCTCCTCTGGGGTGCGTCTCTACACCAGGATGTCATCGAGACATACGATGACAAAGTCGTCAAGGTAGGGGCGAGAAATGTTGTTCATTACTGCCATGAATACCGCAAGGGCATTTGTGAGTCCAAACGGCATGACCATGACCTCAAAGTGTGCATATCTTGTATGGCATGCTATCTTCTCGACGCCCTTGTCTGAAACATGGATATGATAATAGCCGCTACATAGATGGATCTTGCTAAAACTTTCGGCCCCATTGAGTTGATAGAAAAATTCATCAGGTCGCGGGAGGGTGTAGCGGTTCTTGATGGCAATGTCATTTAACACTAGGTAGTCCAAGCACATCCGCATCGTTCAATTTTTTGTTTTAAAAAAAAATACTGGTGCTGTTTGGACCATTTCAAATGGTATTTTACGTGTTGTGGTGGAAGCGTCGGAGTTAAATGAAAGTTTGGTGGTCGACAGTTTGGCTGTCCAATAAATGTTGTGTGGCTCGCATGAAGTGCAGGAACTATGTTCAAGCGTCTGGTTGGTCCGCTCTGTTTTCCAGTCGGTGTGAGGATGGGACGCCGTTGATAGGTGGATCCGAATGCCATAACGCGTCATCATTTTGTGCCTGAAATGGCTGGTGAAGAAGTCCTCTCTGTCGCCAACGATGATACGTGGCACACTGTGTTGTCGTACGATCTGGTTTAATAATAGCCGCACTGTTCCTTTTGCGGTGAAGGTGGTTGTCTTCGGGATAAAGTGTGAAAGTTGAGATAATCTGCCCACCACCATAAGGGTGGAGTCAAATCCTTCACAAGTGGCGGGCAGCCCCGTTACTGTTAATATGTTTGTCCCTTGTTCAGTGTTGTAGGACAGATCAGGATGCTCCGTTCCTTGTGGAGGTATGACCCCGAGATCCGTTGTAGTATGAATGAACTATTCTCTGTATCCTGTAAGACATTATATGTGAGTACACCATGTGGGTGAGTGGTTGGCTTGGCCGTTTTGTTGATATGGCCAAGTGAGTGATCATGAATTCAATTCTGACCCCATGCACGTCTTGGTCGATATGGAAGCTTCCAAGAAAGAAAGTCCGTAGCTTCTTGGAAGCAACATGGTTGGTCTTTCACCTTGATATTAGGATGCTTATTGTCAAGCCCACAATGCAAGTATATTGTTGATGTGACTAGGTCAGGCCACTTCCAAACATTCCTGGTTTGGTGTGCAAATCCAGCCTCTAAACCATCTTGTGACTTAGGAAGCTATGAGAAGCTCCTCCATTGAGTAGAGAGGGGTTCCATTTTGTGATACATACGCCTCCTCAGCTGTACTCATACCAGTATCACCAGTTGGTCATTTCCGTAACCGTCATCGAACTTCGCACTGTCAGGAACCCATGTTTGTGGCATTGCAAGCCATTCAGATGGGTGATCGGCCGGCGCAAAACCTTCCAATCATCAAGGAGGTTTGCTGTGTAATCATGTCCTTTGATAGTTCATAACTGCTTTTTTTTCTCGATGATTTCAACCCCTTTCTGACATGTTTTTTTCACTTTCAAAAGTCTTGTGATATGTGACCTGGCTTCTGAAAAGTCTTTCACAGCCATAGACCGCGTTGATCGAAGGTATTCATCTCCAACAGGGATCAGGTTTCAGTTGACGGCAAATTCCTTCTGCCCATACATGGATTGTGGCCTTGGGGTCACCAGCCATTGGATTCCTGCATCCAAGCGTTGTTGGTGGCGTTATTGATGCAATGAGCTACTGCAATCATCTGCGAAGGGTCATCCCGGATGCTGAATATTACAATGGAAATTTGAACATCATGCTTGAGGTTTTTGTTGCAGTGGAAATAAAATTTTTCAGGGGAGAGGTCACTACTGGTGATTATTTCACTGAAATGTTGTGTAGATGAAGAAAAATTTGTTCGCTAGACAATAAACTACTCCTCCATGCTGGAATGCTGACGCAAGAGTTGAAGCATGTACTGTTTTTCAGATTTCTTATTTAGCCTCATGAAGTGGGAAAGGATGGCGTGTGAATATGTTATGCCATATCAGGTTTACCTTCTCAAGAATTCCGGTCAACAATGTGAGAGCGGTAACATGAGCTCTCGATCCAGTTCCGCCCATCTCGTGCTACCATTGGATGGAATTTGAACCACACCACCAACTCAACACCGTGCCATGCAAAAGCAAGGCCTCATTGCCAAGTTTTTATTTGTTGTTACTGATCACAGCAGTGGACAAGTACACCTCCAAAATTATCAGCAACATACAAACCATTGTTTAGTTGGAATTTGTAGGATCAAACGACTCCAAAAGTGCAAGCCAGATTTTGGGTTCATTTGAGAGTTTGTTATTCTTCTTGGTGAGAGCTAAATCATGCACACGTGCATTTTGATGGTCCTCCATAGCGACAAAAAATTGTACATGCCTTCATTAATGCAAGCTTGTCAGCAGGTTTCTCCCATCACACCAGGTGTCGCCACTGTGTGCAATGGCGAGGCCAAGGGGAGGTATGATTAATCGACCCAAATTCATACAGGTCACAATCAGTGTATCAAAAAATGTTTTCCGATATACATGGATCTCTTGACAATCATGAATATACATTCCGTGTCAAACATGAAAAAGAATAACTTTTTAAATTGAAATAGAAGCGTTTTGGTGAATAGCCAATGTTCACTTTTCTGTTCACTTTCCAATGGAATGTTTTGTACACAGTTTCAAGGATGATCTGACTGGTTCTACATGGCCAAGGGGTCCATCACCGGATAGGCCGTCGGATTCGTTGGAGTTGAACCATTTACCGCGAAGCCTGTCGCTGCTGCCTGGTTAGTTTGAAGAGCATTGTGGACAGCCTGCTGGCGATCCTCCATATCCAACTGGCTATTTCTACTTTTCAGCAGGTGTGTTGCCCCTTTCTCCATCAACTTCACAAGATCTGCAACTTTCTGGGCAGCAGAGATATGCTGAAGACTTGTGTGAGGATGCTTTATTTTACTGATGTGCCGGCTGCCCCTGTAGCACCACTGTGCTCTGATACCAAGTGTTATGCTGAGTAGAATGTGGATGGTTCACAGGTTTGTGATGTGGAGCGGAAGACAATCCAAGGAAAGGGGAAAATTGGGTAAGATGTAAGAAGCAGTAAGTGTACTTTGATGACAAGTGTCAGAACTGTTGAGGGTATGTATACAAATACGGAGAAAAGGATGAGTCCTACTGGGGGTCTTGGGCATTCCAGACGAGTGACATGTGTGATATTGCACCGTGAGAGTTTGCTTCAAGGAACTCCACCGAGAAGTCAGAGGGTTTTGAGAATATTGAGGCGCATTTTTGTATAAGTATAGGGCCATCCAAAAAATTACCGAACATTTTCAAAACAATGATACAGTTCAATATAGTTCTGTTGACCTCTTTTGGAATGTGGTCAAACCTGTCAGAGCATTCTGGAACAGACATCGGGGATTGGGATAAGTAGCCATAATAATGGGCCAATCTGCGTAGAAATTCAGAGGTCATTGCGTGATGGGCCATGAACATAATGACAGATGGTCAAGCATGGATTTTATGGAGACGTCTATTTCCTAGATGTAACACCTAGATTCTGCACGTGGGAATTTCTGTCTCTACATTCATGGCTCACACATCAATCTTTGGATTTTTACACCGTTCTTCCAAGGGAATTTAGGCCAGTTTTACCGATCTCTTGTGTTACATTCCAGAAGGTTGAGACAGGTTCGACCACTTTCCAGAAGTTTCAATAGAACCATTGCGCTCTGCATTGACGTTTCAACACTGTTCAGTCGACTTCTTGATAGCGCGTAAGGGCTTATGAAGATGTGCCTTAATACTCTCAAAACCCTCTGATTCTCAAAGTAGTTTCTTGAAGTAGCCTCACACAACGTGGCTTTGCACGCGTTGCTCGACTCGAGTACACAAGGCCCAAATTATCCCTTACTTTGGTTTCTGGAGTTATATACATGTGCTCATTTTGGACACTTGTCATCGAATAACACTCGTTGCTAATTACAATCTATCCAACTGTCTCAATTCATGCATTTGTCTTCTTCTTTGTACCTTCTACCCATGAACCATCCATGTTCACCTTGGCATAACAGTGAGTATAAGAATTCGCGGTCAGCGAATTGCGACCTTGCAACAACAATCGTGAATGGAGCGAGCCCACCCGGTGACAAAACGTGATTTCTGGTGAAGACTTTGGCAAAAAAGGATCAGCACCAGGGTAATCCACGAAGCTCTCCAAGTGAACTAGGCAGCAGCGGCAGGCTTTGCAGCAAATGGTGCACCTAAAAAAACTTTGACGGACGATCCGGTGATGGACCCCTGAGGCTCAGTAAACCCTCACCTCTCCCATGGCCCACCGGGGTGACACGTGGCACGATGGAAGGTTCCAGCTGAAAAGCTCACGTTTCTGAAGACCTGTACCAGAAGTTGTCAGGAATCAAGAGCCTAAACAACCACCCTCTTAAAAAAACCACCGCCATCATGGAAGAGCTTCAGATGGTGTGTGTGGAGGAAGCAATGCTAACCCAGAGAAACAACCCACTCTCAAGTGAACCAAAATCTGGTCGGCACTGCTGGAACCGTTTGATCCTGCAAATTGATAAGGATAAGATTCTTTGAATCCACCAAAAATCTGGATCGATTTTGTGTACGCCACCCTCCTATGATTTGGGAAGTTGAATGAGATGTACAAGAGGCACGGTACAAATTTCAAAGCTTGATCAGGAGTCGAGCGTGACAGAGTACATACAGTATTTCCGTAAATTCATCAATGGCAAGTAACATCGTCCCTGATTAACTCTGTTTCCAATTCAACAACGGCCTCAAACATGAAATTCGGCAAGCAAATGCCAAATTTGACATCAAGGTTGGCCGTTGGCAAATGATTGCAGCAGCTGATCACATTGACAATGTCAAGTACAATGCTTTGATGTAGGATTTAATGGCTAGCAACCCCAAAACCACAATCCATATCATTCTGGCAGAGAGAACGATATGATAGTAGCTTTTTTGTGCTCCAGACAAGGACTCCGTCTTGTTGACGGAGTCCTTCTCTCTGATGGAGACTAATGATGTCAATCAACGTGAACAAGGGATGTGCTCGACCTGCAAGAAAGCGGGTCATATATTTAAAGAGGAAGAAGCAGGCCAAAAAGGGTGGAAGTTATAGAGAAACAAATGAGGAGTCAGGAAATGGCAAAGGAAAAGAGTAGACGGTAAAATCCTATCCGGTAAAGAACAATTAGCACCACCAATCACCCATCTAAACAGCTCTCAATGCCATAGACGAGGGTGCCTGAGATCACACGTTTTGATGGGAGGTTCAAAGACAGCCAACCGATAATATTCCTATGAGTATAACCGAGAGGTTGCAAAATTCATCAAACAGTACCGGCACTACTAGATGGACGAGCTTCTCATGGTCTCATAAACAAGAAGATGGCCTAGAAGCTGATTCTTTGGATCGAACAGGGAGTTCTTGAAATAAAAACCATTGACAGATGAATGAAAAATCGTTGATTCTCTTAACCCCTCCAACTGCAAACCGGAGAACTATAGGATATACCGGTCTTGAGAACTTGTCAAATGAGTGACCAAAAAATCATTCTCAGACGATTTTTCCTGTAGCGGCATAATGTGCAAGTGGAATAGATTAGTGGTGCAGCCTTCACCAGCATTAATGGAAAAAGGCAACACCTCCCTGTGATTGAGAGAATCATGAATCAGTGGCAGTTTCAAGACACAGCTGAAGAGAAAGTCGTAAGGGAACTTGTAGCAGCTGCAACTTGACTCATGTAGCCAATATCTCTAGATGTGGCCAAGCGGTACCTACGATGCGGAGCTTAAGCGTGGCTAGTTAACATCAAACCAGGGTAATCAGGGGAGATGATAGAGGCAGAATAAGTGAAAAACGCCTCATCATCATGGACACCTGAGAAATTCACGACCGTTCTGGAGACGTTTTCACCAATTGTCAAGGAATTTGAAATGGTTTTCTTTCCAATGAACTACCCCAAGAGCTACCTCTACAATTTAGCGTCGATCACCAAATATAATTGAATCCTAAAAATAATCCAATAGACAAGGAGAACTATCAGATGAATGAACACAAACTGATTGAGCTAAAAAATAGCTGGAAGATATGCTAGGTCAAGGATTCATCAGGCCATCCACGTTACGATATTATGCACCAGTATGTTTTGTGAAAAGAAAAATGGAGAGATGCAAAAATGCATGGACTGAGGTATGGTTAGTCACCACACGAAAATTCACTCATTGTAGAGTACATTAAATTGAGACGGAAGTCCGACTTTGGGGGTGAAGTCAGACTTTGCAAAGGAGTCCAACGTAGCAGGCAGAGTGTTGCTCATGGGACCAGCAAAACTCCACCTGTGATGGGATGTCTGCTCTGTCACCAACCCATCTATTGAGGGACTGTGACTGTTAGAGTGACTGGGTTTGCCAGGGGTTTAAGTGAGGGATCCGAGAATTACCCCTGTGATAGAAGGGAACATGCAGGGCCCCAGTACCGCAAGGCCCAGCAGGAGCCCACTTATTTATGAACGATTAAACCCCAGGTGTAATTAGGGGGGGTTTGTGTTAGGTTTTCACGTTGAAGAAAGTGTTGTGATGCCCTTGAGGGGAGGGAGAGGGACAAAATCTTCTCAACCCCTCTCCCCCTTGCTCAGACATGTTGTTTCACTTCCTGCACAGAGAAAGGGAGTCTGACTGTTCACTTTTGCATCCCGGGTTGTGCACAGGCAGCACAGTTGCTACATGGCCGATACATGAATCCAGAACTGAAGACATCCCCTCCAAATGTTGCATACGTGTTTTACTTCCCGTGGGAACCTGAACATGTACCTACAAAATTAGGTCAGTTTTCTAGTTTGGCTCAAGTTTTGACTTCCTTAAAAAGTGGTAAACAGTTCATTTTGATCTTATGAGGAAATCCAGTTTCCTGATTTCATTTCTGAGTTAACATTACATGGAAAATTTGGAAGCCAAATATTTTCCACCTACTGCTGCAAATCACCTTTAATGAGGAAGGGGAAAAACTATTGTTTTACAATAACTTGGAAACATTCCACACACACGCACACACACACA
>SZWC01002389.1:75443-89672 GCA_023375785.1 Penium margaritaceum
CACACACACACACACACACACACACACACACACACAAAGGCTCAAAAGAGTGATCTGGCACCACAAATTTCAGAATCCTCAATTTTGATGCAACTCCCATATTTTGGAACATTCTTTGTTACACATCTAGGGAAGATTTGAAGCCAAAAATATTGGAATATAATATTTCTTAATGTCACTATACAAATGCGAGACAGCCCAGAACCAGAAAATACCAACACAGGCTTATAAATCCAGATCTACACACTTTGATGAGAGAGGAGCCATTTCATCAACTCAAAGTACTGGTTACAACAGAAACTAGGTTCTAGGTGCACAAGAATCAGTAATGTGAAAAATAAACTCAGATCAAAGACTTTTCTCATCTTCACTGCTGCTTGTCTTGCTCCGCTGACCAGTGCTACCGTCTCTAGACAGCTCTTGCCTTCAAGCACTGTTGCGATGCAACCTGTCCTCAAGTATTGTTTTGATGTCTTCGGTCTTTTGTAGATGGTCATCCCCAAAGTCTGGATCAGAGTAATGGGTATCTGTTAGCAAATTATCTCAAATTTCCATTAGTCATCATCCTTTGTTGCTGCATCTGATGTTCATCTGGTCAGCATCTGGTCATTAGGTATTGGTTGGTAGTGTCCCCTCAAGATGCCCGCAACACCCCTCCCCTGCTTCATGCGGAAAGATAGTCTGGTAACCCTGTGGTTCATATTCACACTTTGGTCATCTCAAACGTTTGCCATGCCAGCCTCCTTCTTGGGTACCACCCAGGCTACTGTAACACTGAACCATTTTACTTGAGTTTGCGAAGTCAGCCGGAACATATAACATCTGTCACGATCATGTACATTGAATCAAAAGGTACATAAGTGGGCAGGGGAGGCAAGACAATGTCCTCTCTCCTGACCCCGGACACAGACAGGCAGGAAGTAGGGAAGACTAAGTCATGGAGGGAAAGGGGAAAATGTGGCACCTCTCCCCTGCCTCTATGTGGTTTTCCACTTTTGTGAAACTCATGTCCAACACCCCNCCCCCCCCCCCCCCCCCCCCTGTGATTTTCAGTCCACCGTTAAATCCGGGTCAGAGATTTTTTGTTTTGTTTTGTAATTTGTTCTTACAATGTATGGATCGGTTTGTTCCATGCTCAGTTTTCCCTCACAGTTCATCCACGGTCTCCTGTTCATAGTAAGTGAGCTGGGTTACACAAGAAATGCCCGTTCACACTCCTTCACATTTTGAAGTATTTCTTAGACAGAAAAGAAAACCCCCTGAAAATGAAAAGCATCCTTCCTGGTCCAATCCTTGCATTGGTTGGCCAGGGTTACATGATCTTTCTTCATACTCAGTCCATGGTCACCCAAATTCTAGTGCATAATGCCTCATGCTGACAACGGTTCAGTGTCTTTGTGAAAATTTTGAAAGCTTGTTGTTTCATCCCGATGTACTCGAGGTGCACACCCCCTTCTGTCACTGTGTCCCGTACGTTATGGTATTTCCTTTTGACATGCTTTACATTGTCACTAACTATAGGGTGCTTGATGGGATCGACCGTTACCTTATTCTTGCAAGTAATAATGGTGGGTTCCATCTGGATGAAACCCAATTCTTAAGCAGCATGCGCAACCAGAAAGATTCCATGGTTGCCTCACTAGCAGTGATATAGTCAGCCTCCGTAGTTTAAAAAGCCACCACAGAATTCTGAGCAGAGAAACATATGAGGAGCTAGAGTTTCTTTTCTTTGAATAAATCAGCATTGCAAGAACCAACCAAACGAACCAAACCTTGTGAAGTGCAATTAATATCTTTCTTTGTGTTTCATTTCAAATATTTGATGCACTGCTTTGCAGCTATCACATGATCAATGGTATGATTTTCAACTGGCATAAGGCATAAGAAGCTCTGGCCTTGTCCCAACGCTGGCGTACATCAGGAACCAGCCAGGCTGGGAAAAATCTTGGTTTCCTTGGGATCAGTGAGGAGCTCTTCCATCAGTGGCTTAGTCAAGCCGTGATCCATGGGTCGTGGAGAAACTGTAGGGTGAGGCTGGATCAAGTCAAGTTTGTTCGCCATGCAAGAGATATAGGTACTCTGGGATAGAGTAAATGATTCATATCTTGATGCAGTGATGATTCTGATTCCCAAAGTAAGACCTTAGAGGGCCCATGTCACTCATCTCTAACATCGCTGAGAGTGCCTGTTTGAATGTAGCGATGATAATGAAGGAACACCTGAACATGATAATATCAGCCATGCATGAAATTATGCCAAGCTGTCAGTGCTGTCCTTGTAGTAAACGGAGTGGTCACTGTGAAGACGCTTGAGGTCCTGGCTCAAGAAGAATCAATGGTTGGGTTTGTTTTTCATTTCCAAGGAGCCTGCTTGAGACCGTAGAGGGATTTTGATCAGACCGACACCCCCCCCCTCCCCCCTGGCTGCACAAAACCCTTGAGATGAAACATAAACACCACCTCCTCCGATCCGCCATTGAGAAATGTAGACTTGAGGTCCATTTGGTGGAGGTACCACTGCTGCTCAGCTGCCAAAACCAGATAACATGGATGGAACTGTACTTTGTGGCAGGAGAAAATGTATCACTGTAGTTTATGCCATGAACCTGGCTGTAGCCGTGCGCAACCAATCTGGCTTTGTACCTATCATGCTCAACATGCTCATCAATTTTGTACGAAGACCCACTTGCGAGTGAAAATGGGTGCACCGAGTGGTGGATCACAACTTCCCAGATGTGCTGCTTCTGCAGCTGCTCAAACTCACTGAATGCCATGGCATGCCATTCAACGGATTCAGGACAACTCATGGTGTACTTATAGCTGACTGGGTCAAGGACTTGCATGACAAGAGTCATTTCTGGAAATGGATCTGAGAATGTGATGGCTGCTGCAGCAGAATTAGATGATGAAGGCACCAAAGACACGGAGATGAGGGGGGTAAGCAGAGAAGCCAGCGCTCTGAGGTTGGCAACACGTGCTGATTGTTGAGGCGGATCATCAGGGTTCCAGCCAATGGGCAAGTGAGGCATGGTGGACTTGGAGGCAGAGGAGGCGGAGGAGGCGGAGGAGGTGGCGACGGTGGTGGTGCATCTCCAGAGGCGTTGTTTACTGCAGGAATGAAAGAAAGAAGAATGCCAGCAGGATCATCCTGGCCATTCTCAATTGAAGCTCTGGTTGAGATCCAAAGGAAGAAGCTGAAGTGAAGGTGGCACTGAGAAAGAAGCGGTCTAATCATGCAGAGTTTCATCAAAGGTCGCACTGTGGCTGTGAACAATCTGATGAGAACTCGGTCCCAGGGGTGATAGGATTGCTTGTTGTCGTCATACCCCATAAGGATTCCCTTCTTGGTGTGAGAAACCGGTTTTTTGCATACAAATGGCGTGCCCCAGGCATAGGCCAAATACTTTAAGATGGCCAACCTTTTTCTTGCACCCAAGCCAGGATTCATATGGAGTGCCCTGTCACGTCAGACGTTTGCAGGGAAGTTGTTTCAGGAGGTAGCCAGCAGCATTGACTGCTTCGGCCTAACTACCAAAGAGCAAGCCAGCAGCATGAAGCATAGAACATAACCGTGCTTTCTCCAAAAGTGTGCGATTCATGTATTCAACATGGCCATTTTTCTGAGGTATGTGAGGCACTCTGTGCTGATGAAGAATCCCACATCTGGCATAGAAGACAGTGAGAACTCATGAATTTTCTGTTGTTGTCAGAACGTACAGCCTTAATGCGCTTATCAGTTCTATTCTCCATCATTTTGATCCACGTGATAATGTGGCCCGTTGCATCTGACTCTTGGCATAAAAGCGCAGCCACACATGGTGATTGAAGTCATCCAAAAGAACAAGGAAAATTTTATTTTCTGAAATTGAGGCTTCCTTGATACAACACAGGTCCAAATGGACAAGGTGCAGCTGTTCAGTTGTACTGATGTCTGAACACACTGGAAATCGCTCCTTAGCTCAGTTTCCAGCAAGGCAGCCTTCACATAAATTATTTCTTGGTTGGGAGAATATTTGTGGGAAACAATTCTAGCAACTCTGCCTTGGGAAACGATAGCAGGGTGCCAAAACCAGCGTGCCCAAAGAGCTACTGCCAAAGAAACGTGAGAGCTACTTGATTGAATTTTAAAGCAGGTGTGGAGCCAATGGCTGCCAGAGCCACTTCCGTGGTTCTTTCACCTTCTTCTGTATCCAATGTTGGTTAAATGGTCAGATTTCCCTCTCTCTTGGCTTCAGCCAAAATCTTGCTATCTTTGACATAGATGCGGCAGCTTTTGGCGGCTTAAAAAATCACTTGGCAGACTTTGTTGTTGAGCCTTGTAATGAACAGGAGATAAGCTGCAAGTTCTGGACCGAAGAGGAATTCAGAGAAGATGCGGAATGCAACCTTTTCTTCAAATGAAATAGAGACTTGCACTTTCCCAACACCAATGGCTCGGATGATGTGGCCGTCATCAAGCCACACTGGTTTGGTCGTTTTGAACTCCTTGCAATCAGGTTCTGTTGCATATCGTGTGTCGAGTGCTGCTGGAATGAAGGATCCATGCAAGAGTGCCAGCAGCAAGTACAAATGCACTGTAAGTAAAAAAAGAGGACCAGTTCCTCCTTCATAAAATCAGTAGCATCCGATGTTTTGTATTATACTGTAGTTGACACGGGTGGAGCTGCTTTCATGCCGTCAACTGAAGGGACGAAGTCAACTCCCTTTTTGCTTGCACCACTGGTTTGATGGCCAATGGCTTCCATCTGATACATAAACTGTGACCATCCTTGAAATATTTGCATCATCAACTGCTGAAGATTCCCAAGAAGACTAGACTCTGGTTGCAATAAGGCTGGTTCAGTTGTGAGAAGCGCGTACTGCAGAGCTGAAAATCAAGGTCGTTGTGGCTTATCACAATATCTTTTTTTTAGGTGCTCAAACTGCATCCCTCCTTGGCCATATCCTTGAAATCTGGGCCGCTGGTTATGATGATGGTGTCCCACTGGCTTTCAGAGCTGATTCATTTCCCTCTGGTGACTTGAGATGTTTTTATCCTCCGTGCAGGAAAATCTCACAAGCGCGTTCAAGGGTTAGTTCATTAGCTTCAGCAGATGCTGCTGGTGCTGGTGCTTCCTGTGCTCCTTGGTTTTCATTAGAACCTGCTTGCCATCCTGGTACAGGCAGAATTCTGGCTGCTTCAAGAGTCCTTAGTCTTGAACCAAAATTTTCCCCTTGCTCCTAGAAAGCCAGGATTTGGTCGACTGTAGTGTTATATCTGGTAGGCAAGCTGGAGATAAGATGCAGCATTACTGGATTTCCTGGAAAATCCTGTCTAATGTACTTGATTCTTTCCACGAGCTGCTTGAAGTGGGCCACATGGTCCTCCATTTTGATGGTGTCATCCATCTTGAGTTCACAGAACTGTATGAATAGATTTTAAATCTCTAAGGTGTAGTTCTTGAATCTAAGGTGTAGTTTTTGTCCTTAATAATAAAATAAAACTTTTATGATAGTTGCATGGCAAGGATAGCAAAATCCTTATTGCAATCTCTCTTTCATCGCAATGTTTCTTCAGCCATGGTGTTGGAATGCAGATTTCCCTCACAAAACAAATGCGGGACAGTGCAGAACCAATTGCAGAACCAGTGAAAATCAACAAAGTCTTACACAGGCAGATCTACACCCCGCGATGAGAGAGGAGCAGAATCCCTTTCATTAACTCCGACTACTCAGCAAAGAAGAAACTAGATTCTAGGTGAACAACAAAAGCTGCAAGGAAAACTAAACTCAGACTAAATACTTTGCTCGTCTTTGCTGCTTCTTGCCTCACTCCGCTGAACAGTGTTGCCGTCTCCAGACGGCTCTTGCCGTTGCGCACTGTTACGATCCAACCTTTCCTCAGGTACACTTTTGATTTGATTGCTCCTTGTAGGTGGTCATCCCGAAGGTGTGGATTCTACCGATGAATATTTGTTTTCAAATATCTTCCAAATGTCCATTATTTGTCATCCATTGATCGCTTGATAGGTATGGATCAGTTGTCTTTCCCCCAAATTTCCACAACGCCCCTCCTCTGCTTCATGCTGAAAAATAGTCCAGTAACCCTGTGGTTCATCTCCTGCCGAGTGTGCCACGTCAGCCTCCTTCTTGGGCACCACCCAGGCTACTGTAACACTGAACCAATCTACATGAATGAAAGTTCAGCCGGAACACATAACATCCATCACGATCATGTGCATTAAATTAACTGGTACATCAGTAGGCAGGGGAGGCAAGGTAGAGTCCTATCTCCTGACCCCGGACACGGACAGGCAGGCAGTACGGTGGACCAGGTCACGGAAGGGCTTTTTTTTTTTGGTTTTTAAGATGGTCCAGGCAGAAAATCCCTCCCACCGGGCTCCCTTCCGGAAGCTTTTACCTTGGTGACTGTTTGATCCGCTCCGCTTGGGTCCGATTCGGCGTCGGCGTGTTCAGAATCCGAATTTCCATCCTTGATGGGTTTGCTTCGGTCACGTCATTCGGCTTTCGCCGGTCATCTTCACCGCACATCACGAACCATTGGTCATAGTTCCAAGGTCAATGGGGGGAGCCCCCTGACAATGGGGGACTCCGGTACACCGGTAATGACTGCCCTCGCATATATCTCTCCAACACGCGCCTCATGAAGAGTTCTGCCGTACCCGTCAAGGCATTGGCGAGGTGGTCACGGAAGGGCAGGGGAGAGGGTGGCGCATCTCCCCTGCCTCTCTGTGGTTTTCCACTTTTGTGAAAGTCATCTCCAAAGAAATGCCATGAAAATTCTTCAGGTTGGCCGCACATGCACTACACATTTGTGTGTGTGTGTGTGTGTGTGTGTGTGTGTGATACAGCCTTAGCCATTTCATCGAATCAGAAAACCACAATGGTGATGTACCATGAGATGTATTTTCGCTAGAAAAAGGATCCGTTTCCACCTTGTGCCGCTTCCATCTGGTGACTTGGCTACAAGTTGTGGCAAATCATCAAAGTGTCTCTTCCACCCACTGACTTGGCTACTTGTTTTTGCATGAATAAAATCACCAATTGCAAAAAAAAAGGGTGCAAATGCATACAAATATGTTGAGAAAGTGGCATAGTTCGCATCCAGACTCATATCTGGCGTGAGAGAAAGGTGGTGGGCCAGGGGAGAGGTCGCCACTCTCTCCCCTGTCCCTCACACCTACCTATTCTACTCTATCTAATGTCTTCCTCTGTATGAGCTAGGAGAGAGGGTATTCCCATTCCTCCCCTGCCTGTGGTACCTGTGTTCTGACAAAGTAAATGGGGATGATCTGGATGTATTATGGGAACCTTTGCACAAGTCTGTGCAGTGGCTGTAGGGTGCGTGCAAGCGTTTTGGATAGTGCAAGTGAGTGCACTGCCACTGAAGCGGAGCGAGAAATTACCACCGTTGATCCATATGTTGATAAAAAACATTATCAAGTGGTTGGCTGACTTGGCAGCTCGGAATCTCAGGAGGCAGGCAGAACAAACTGCGTTGGAGTCTGGGGATCTGATGCCTGTCGACTTGTCCAGGAGCATCGGCAGGGTAGACACTCTCATTCATGGAACACAATGAGTGACAGCAGGCTGAGAGATGAAGGAACGAAGACAAAAGATCACCGGAAACTCAGCACTTAGTGTCATCTTACAGTAGAACATGTCATAATGTTCCCAAGAAACCCCATCTCTTGTTTCTTGAACGCACACTTCAATGGTTCAACAAAAGGCTTCTCTCTTAATATAATTTCTAGTGCCTTCCAGAGATTTTACTCATATTGTTTTCTAGTCTGAGATGAGGTGGAGATGTCATGGAGCAACACCACTATAAACTGCTCCAAGTGAGGGTGCAGGATCCAATTCATGAACCTCAGAAATGTTCTGGTAGATTGGTCAACATCACGAGGTACTCAAAACTGTTGTAAGGCATCTAGAATGAAATATTTCCACATCCTTTTTTTTTTTCATACATTGATATGATAATAACTGAAGTGCATTTCAATCTTGTGAAAAATGGACACCCCTCAGCTGGTAAGAGAACCTCTTGGCCTTTTGCATTGAGAATTGGCTCTTTCTAGTTAGATTATTCAGTGTGCGATCACGAATTCTCATCCACATCCACCTATACCTATTTTTAAATTGAGGACCAGAGAAGAATAAGGTGACACGTAGGGCCTGGTTGAACATTACTCCATGGGTCCTTTGATTTGCCTACTGAAATCACCTTGCTAGATTTTAGTTTCTGATAAGAACCACATACTCTTGGGGTGGCTTCCCATACCAACTCAATGTTGCGGTAGATTCCCAGGTTGGGTGACAAGCACTACAGGTAGCTTGCAACAGAACATATCAGCACATCTCTCCAACAGTCCTTTCATAACCTTTTTTCATGCTATAGCAGCTCGTTTTTGCCACTCTCCCTCTTTCTTCTTTCCTTCAGCTGCCAAAATATCACCCTCTTCATCTTCCTCCTCCCACACCCACCCCGTTCACTGAAAGGGATTCAATTGTATTTTGAATCACTTGCTGCAACTTGCCTGCCTTGTAGTCCAAACCATCAATTTATGGTTCTAGAACAATCTGATCTCCCTTATTCTTCAAGTTCATGCATCTATAAATCCAATCCACAGCAATATTTCATTGGTGCATCCTTTCATGCTATTGGCATGTAATGTGTAAGGTTATGTGCAGAGTTATAGCCTGAAATACAACTTGCGACATGATTAAGAACCAAATTATTCTCTAGCTCCATTTCCATTAACACCTTAGGTAGCTTCCTTGGAAGCTACTACAACCTTTACCTCTCCATAACCTATATGCTGAAGAATTACTGTGAAACAAAGAAAGTTAAAAACTGCTGTATGTGGCAGAAACTTTTGGCACCCATCACTGTTGATAAAACAAGCCAATTTTGTAATATTCTTCAACAGGACCCCCATAATGCTCTCACGTTCATTGCCCTGCATAAATAGCATCGGAAGATCCCTAGTTTTCAACTGAAATGTTTGGCCGGTGTTCATTGATGGGGACAGATGTTTTCTTGCAGGTGGATATCTACCAGTCAAATTTGGTTCTCTTCCCTTACTTTGTCTTCTTCAAGTCTTTGTAGTGTGCCTGCTTCCTGTAGATCTATTGATTCCCGCCATGTGGCTTCCTCTACTGCCAACCTCCCTACACTGAGTCGAACTATATTGGGTTGGTGTAATTTTGTGTTTTTCAATGTAAAAGAATTCTCCTGTTTGTAGCACTCTTCTCTTTGATGGTACCGTAGCTCGTCGATGCACTCAGCAGCTGCCACCATAGCTTGTTACTCATTCGAGTGCCATTGTGTACTAATTTTTCACTTTCGAACCATTACGGAAACCTTCTTGTGCACATTCATGTTGTCAATGTGTGATCACGAGCACAAGAATAAACACAAGTAATCCTGATGGTTTGTCATCTTTTTGAGCTGCTTTATGTTTTCTGCGTGAAATATATGAGATCTACAAAAAAAGAAAGAAAAAAAAAACTCTGATGTCTTGTTTGAATTATTCACATGTAATTTTCCTGCGTAACTAAGATTTTAACGTCCAGGTGCCATAGCATGGCATGTTTCACAGTTGTCTTACAACGTCCACTCTTATGTCATAGTAATTCATTTCTCGTTCTTCCTTGCTTGATCCTCTTTCTTTCCTGCACAATCCACTGGAGTTAAGCCCGAATCTGAGTGAATTTCTGTCCCTAGCAATCCACAAGGTATGAAATTTCCCCAAATTACCACCCAAATGCAAAAGAGGACCTTGATTGAAGTACACTGTTGCACAAGGTATGGAGCATGCTGATTTCATACGGAAATGTATTTATCAGCCTTCAATAATCTATGTTGTGGTACCAACAATGGTACCATAGAAGAGCTCAGTTGACTTTATGTCGAGTATAGGAAGTCGCATGTGCTTTTTGTGTTTCTCAGATGACCATAACACACATTTTTACATACAAAAATGTTGTTGGGACGGAGACACACATGAAAGGTGTAATGCAGTGATGCTCTTGAGACTAGGTGCATTACTATGATGTCATATGGAGTCCGATGATCTCTGATTTCTCCAAACGTTTACGTTTCCATGTTAAGAGAATCATGTTGGCACACAACCATTGGCTAAAATCAGAAACACTATCTTTTGTTGCACTCAACCCACTGCTAGATTTGAAAAAAAAGGAGTTGGCCAATTTTTTTCTCCAATAACATTGAACATGGCATGATACAAAGTTCTCACTAGGAAGAATTAATTGAACACGTTCATGGAAAGAGACATAATCCACACTTCAAAATTCCATATAAAACACGAACAATAGTACCACAATTTATACTACCTTCATTACGAGCACCATCAGCACCAGTTGCATCCTTATATAGAAACAATCACCTCATTTTTCACTTCACTCAACAAGATCCATATCATTGAACAAGACCTCTCATGAAACTGGTACATATTAAACTGAAGGAAAGGGTTTCTGAAGTAGAATAGAGAGTTTTGACTTGAGAGGAGGAGCACAAAATGGAAGCCAGATCATTTATGGAATGAGTAAGATGTACAAAGGCATGTGTGGCATGTTTGGAAGCACCTCGTGGAACTATTGTACAACACCATTCACAACCATAATTTAAAGGATGTGCTAAAGGAATATTTTGTTTTCTTGGGCGAAAAATGCATGAACATTTTGCTGTAGTCACACAATGAGGCGGTGGCATGTCAATTACCACATAAGATAATTGAGGAGGATTGTGGTCATATTCAAGCATTTGATACGTGTGAGAAGGAGGGTTGGCCGATAAGGAGGAAAGCCATTTGGGAAAAATTGGTATGTGACTATGTATGAAAATTATTGTTCCATACTAAAAGTATATATAAAAAAAGATGTTTTCACGCTGTTTAACCATTATTTTGGACACCTTTGCACATGTGGAAATTAATTTTGTGTGCATGGGTTTGTTTGTAGTGCGTACATAATACATCTGAAATATTCACAAGATGGAAATAAAGATATATATATATATATATATATAAATTACATTGAATGTTGTAGGATGATATTTTCATGATGAAGCAAAGCACATTCAATGAAAGAACAAACAGAAAAACCATTCTCCAAGGAATTTGAATCCAAAATTTCATACGATGTCTGAAAAATGGTGGCTGCTATAGGAGCAACACAGAAACCTCAATTTGTTTTTGAGAAGAAGGACAATCATTTTGATCAATTCCCATGTACGTTTAAAATATCACAATTTTCTCCCCTTCCATCAGAATAATTGTTTGTAAAAATGGTAAGTCTATCAATAGGTACAACATGGAGAGTAAAAGACAGGCTGGGACATCTTTAGTAATGGAGGTGAGACAAAAAAAGGAAGGTTGGATCAAGATAGCATTGTTGAGAGATGTGAGAGGGCTCAACATGAAGTATGCAACAATATTGAAAAGCATCTGGTTGGTTTTCCTTTGGCTCAGTCTTGAGGGGGTAAAGGTCATCTTTAATGTAGATAAATTTATCCATGATAGCCTGGTCGCAAAAGTGATGAGTTAATAATAGGAAGCAGTGTGGGGAAAAAAGTATTCTGGTGAATTGAAAAGCAAGTTTTCATAAGGAAATTCATAGAGCCTACGGATGCGGACCTCAACTAGGCTTCCAAAGAGGATAAAATGTGACGTATACATCAGCATGATCTATACACTTGCATGTAACAGGTGCCTCTCTCATTATTAGCCAAAAATCACTCAAGACTTGGAAAAATCTGAGGTATCACCTACAAACCAACACATGCACAGAGCAATGGGAAGAATCCCTTGCAAGGTGTTCGCAAGCTGGGAAGGCTTAAAGATGCAAGAACCAAAAGCCTTCCTCCATCTTTTCTGTATTCCCATGGGCAAGACAAGGACATGATTTCATATGGACCTTGATTAAGCAAGGTGCAAGAGGGTGTAAGAATAGAAGAGAAGTTTCCGATACATTTTATGACTTACTGTGTACATGATGTGACCTTTCCTTCTCATATCTCTGAAACTGTGTTCTTGTGGGTTTCACCAATAATCTCCTTTCCTAAATGGTTGATGGGGTGCATCTCTAAAAGAAACTCATTAATAAAATTTCTACTACGCTGTTTTCAGTAGCTACTGCGGAAGCCATTGCTCACATCTCTGAATGTGTCCAATTGTCTGCTTTCTTGCAATTTCATAAGATACATATCCACACACATTCCATGAATGTAATTTATGTACAGGGCAGAGGAGAGAAATATTGGTATGTGTGCATTTTTGTGCTTTTTTTCTTTTTCTGCCAGATACACAGACACATACACACATCCAGTATGATTATGTTGGTGGGGGAGGGGGGGATTAATGTTGACATTCTCCCTTTCAAAAAATTTACATTCTGTTGGTGCTGTGCATTCAGATTGTTTATGAGGAGGATTTGGTCCACAAAACATTTATGTATCCATGTGAGAGAATCTTCACAGCAGCGACAAATCAGATGACTGTGTATTCACATTTTTGTACAGTCATTCATGTCCATAAGGCACACCCACACATACTACCCAAAAAACGTTTTCTTAGTCAGGGAGGGGAAGGGGAGGGGGAGGGGGGCCTAGGCTTGATGGGAAAGGAACATCAAGAGATGTTACTTTGTGTCTTTTTTTTTTCATTTCCACCAGATGAGACATGAAGGTCTGTGTGCTTTTGTGTGAGTGAGTGATAGATTTAGCAGATAAACAACTCATTAAATTAGTAAGTAAAAGACTGAGACAGGGACCAAAACAGAAACAAAGTGCCTGAGTGAATGAGCAAATGAGGGATGAGTAAGGAACTACGTGAGCATGTGGGTTCATGAGCTCGTCTGCTCTTCAAGTCAATAGCACAAAACAAGCATTTTCACATGGGCAGGTGAGCGTGTGAGCTTGTGAGTGTGTGAGATATTGAGCAGGTGGGTGAATGAAGGAGTGAGTGAGTGATCCGGTGCGTGATTAAGTGAGTGAGAGAGTGAAAGAGTGAGTCCATAGACAATTGTTTTAGTGAGAAAGGGAGCCAGGGAGCATGTAAGCGATAGAGTGTGCGAGTTAGTGAGTGCAACAGTGAACAAGAGCATGAAGATATATGTGCGTGTATGCGTGCATGCATGCAGGAAAACAATCTGTGCATGCACATCTGCTTTCCTGCCTTGTTCTTCTGTAAATGGCTGTATTTTGGGCTTTGATGAAGAGACATGAAGACAGAGATTACGTTTGAAAACAGAGCTGAAGGGTACATACTTTTACAGTGCAGCTAGTTTTGCCTGCAGCATGGCAGACCACCAGTCAGGGACACCCGGAAGACAAAAGTGACTGCAGTCACCACTGACATGTGCATCAATACGTATGTAGGTCATCCACGCTATGTCCAGCACGCGGATGGTTGAGCTTTTTCTAAGTACCTGAATCTCGATTTCACGTGCCTGTGACCAAAGAGTCTGCTTGTAAGCCTGTGCAATCTGCAATGGACTGAGGGTTGCACTCATTATTGCTGAACGTTGACAGCTGGGGGACTTATGTTGGGGTGGGTACGTAGCAAAAACTGAAACTCCTTTGAAGTTCTTATCTAAATATGTTGCAACCGCGGTAGTTGCAAGGTAAAGCTGGTGTGCACTGTTCTTGATGTCCTGCATCACACAAATGTTTCCAAGAAGTGAAAGGTTCTGGCTTGCGATATGAAAACGAAATGGATCATGTCATGTTATGTCAGGTTGAACCACACTTGGTATTTAATAGTTTCCAATGTCAGTTTCAACACCATCCTGGACTTCCTTGTGCAAACAGCAGCATGGTATTTTTACCCTCTGCATCATGGAAATCAGGAAAAAACTTCTTCTTTCCCACTACCCAAACTTGCACAAGACCCCCAGATTTGCCGTTTTTATCCACCTAGCTGAAAGTGGAAAGAGGAGACTAACAAGATGACTTACATCATGGAAGTACCAATGACCAAAGTTGAAGACAGCAATGTTGACATTGTCCAGAGCTCCCAGCCATTTTCCAGCTGCATACATCTTTTTTGCCTGCAATTTATCGAACATTGAAAATGCATGAGGGATTCCAACATTCAGGGGAAATAACCATTTATGTCGTTCTCAAAATACACACACCCTAAAACACAGTTGCACACACACACACACACACACACACACACACATGCGCGCGCGCACACACGCACACACA
>SZWC01002389.1:91037-111707 GCA_023375785.1 Penium margaritaceum
ACCCACCCACGTACGCACGCACGCACGCGCACACACACACACACCCCAATGCCCGTCCGCATTCCCGCTCGCCTGCCAGCACGCCTGCCTGCCCGCCAGCCAGAACTCCCCACAGGAGGCATTTCCCAAAGCATGCCAAACCATACCATGACAGTGGCACAAGTTTTTACCAATGTACCACAGCATCTGGAGTGCTGTACTGCTGCTAAGAAGGATGGAGGGGTCTGGAGGTTCTTGCATAGATCAGCTGGATCGACCACGTCTGCTGGTTGCTTAGCAATGTTCTGGTCATCACCAGCCAGCTCGCATGCACAATTTCTGATTATTCACACAAGAATGCATGTCAGGTAGCGGGAGAGGGGGAGAGGGATAAAGAGATGGACACAGAGGAAGAGATGGAGAGAGGGAAAGAGGGAAAGAGGGAGAGAGCGAGAGAGATAGAGCGATAGAAAGGAGGGAGGGGGAGGGGGAGGGCAAGAGGGAGGGTGATGACGAAGACGACGACGACGACGACGAAGACGACGACGACGATGGCAACGACGACGACGATGATGATGACAACAAGAAGGAGAGAGATACAACAAGAGAGAAGGGGACAGAGAGAGATGGTTGCTCACAGAATTGTAGCTCTGGACAACAGTGACTTCTGATATTGCACATATTATGCTCTGGAACCAGGTGTTGGCCATGGAGTCGCCGAAAAGGCCGAGTGTCCTGCCCCTGATATCTTGCAGAAACTTCTGGGGGTTGAACCTGCAGCACAGACAGTTGTGGTGCAATGTGGAGAGTGGCAAGAGTGGGATGAGAGGTTAAGAAGCTGGATGAAGTACCAAAATGGGTTTCAAGCGATGACTGTAGGTGAGATTATGGAATATGATTTGATGAACTGAGATAATGTCGGAAACTGCAATTTTCACACTCCTTTTCGCACGAAGGGTCCAAATCTTTCATTCATACCCCTTCCTCTGAAGGGGAATGAATGAAAGAAGAAACATTGAACATTGAGCATTGAACATTGAGCATTGAGCATTGAACATTGAACATTGAACATTGAACATTGAGCATTGAACGTTGAGCATTGAACGTTGAGCATTGAGCATTGAACGCCATGTTCAGCAGCCATAACTGGACTGGTCAAAGCACCTGATGCGTGCAGACAACTACAAAGCTTGTATTGGACAAGCAAATCAAGATTGAGGCAGTTAGACTAAGAAACCTTGTGCACTTTGTGCATGCCCTGTACACGTGGCACGACAACCTGCATCAGTCAGGGACTGAGTGCAGAATGAGTCTCTGCAGTAAAGAAATTGGCAACGTGAACCACTAGTTCAAAGACGAGGAGCCTTGGTTCAAGCAGTTCATTTACCCACCTTGAACTGGAACGGTACCCACAACGTCTTTCATGACCCATTTTACCCTATCTGACCGGCAACGGTTATCACACTCACTGACCTGCCCATCTGACACTTGTCCGGAGCCCAAGCCCATGCAGTGATGGATGGTTTGTTGCAACGGTACACGTCCTTGATGTACTTGCATGTGCTTGGGTATAATGGGGGGTCCGCTGTAGGCTTCCACCTGTTGTACATTCCACGGACAGGCAGACATTCAGCTTGCAACTCGGCACAGAACCACGGAATTGGGGGATCTGGCAACTCAAGGGAGACATTCCGGTGAGAACTTCCTCCACTCACGTTCCGCTGGACAAGTCACAACTAGACGAAGAAGTGGTTGGGGCGGGAACGGATGTGGGAGGAGACGCGGAGGATTCTCCGCGTAAGTTCGAAATGGTTCCGGCGGAGTCTGGAGCATGCAGAGTGGGAGCCTTCCCGGAACCTTCGACAGACGAGAAGGCCTTCAGTTTTGCACAGTGGGAAGGTGGCGCGAGCGTGAAGACTGTCAAAACCACCACCAGCCCGGCCACGGCACTGGCTGGTGTGCAGACAAATGACGGACTGCAAACTCTGTTTGCCGCTCCAGACCGGCGTTGGGCTGTCATCTTGTCGGGCGAGGATGCCGAGGATGCGTGACCGGTGTGCGTTTGATGCTATGCTGACAGCAGCGTCGACGTTCTTTGATGAGCGGACGCTGGAGGCGAGACAATCTGATGAGGAGCTACTGGTTGCACAATGCGGTGGAAACGTGTGCAGCTGGGAGAACTCTGGCTGGCTGGTTCAGGCGAAAGAGGGTGAGTTCAATGGGGTCGAGGTCGTCGGCTGCATGCGATTTAAGCACGATGCGACTCGCAACTTCGATCAACCGTGGAACAATCTTTTGAGGGGGCAGCGAAATGTCTGACGGGTAAGGGAAACGCATGCACGCATGGGGTGTGTAAGGAACAGAACAGGTTTCTCCTGCATCTCTGCAACTCAGCCCGAGCAGTCCGGCCGCAGGGCATGACCAGCTACTCGGCCCTGCGCCCTGATTGCCACTCTACCCACGCCGGATCTTCGCCTCGCTGGCTAATCGCAGCACAGGCATTGCACTTCCGCTTCGGATGCCTAAGCTGAGCGCGATGCGCACAGCAAAGCTCGTGGGGTTGAGATTGGGCGAACACGTGCCTACCCAGGAGCTGGCGCCATGGTGGAACCAATAGGAAGCCAAGCCTAGCGTAGGCACGTGTTCGTCCAGCTCAAGGTTTCGAGTACGGCTCGCTATAGTGTTCGGCAAACACCACCTCGAAGAACGGCTCGAGGGAAACAGAAAGACAGACAAGGCTGGACCTTGCCTTCATCGCCCTCGATATTGTGCTGGTTAGCGCAGCTAGAGATTCCAGCGCAGCGCAGCGCTGCCAGCTCGGCGCAGGCAGCGCCGAGTTGCGCATAAGCGTTTTGGGAAGCTTTGAGGCAGATCAGGCGAGAGGTAGCGGTATCCTGTTCGGAACAGGATACCGCTATCTCACAGGATCAGGCTGTTCCTGTTTCATTTCTGTTTCCATCTTAGCAACGTAGCCAGGAAGCCGTTGTGGAAACGTCGAGGCTTTCCGCATCTTGAACAGTGCTCTCGGCGGCGTGCGAGCATGAGCGCTTGACTGTTTCTGCCCGTGCGGCGAGCGAGTCCATAGTCAGGTCAAAGCTGCGATGGCAGAATCCGCTCAAGTCGGCAAGGCTCGGCCGCACGCACGCTTGGTCCCGTCTCCTTGCCTAGTGCGGGACAAGGCATGTGCCTGGTTCTGTTTGGTTCAGGGGTCGTGTATATTACACAACTCTCCATACTGTGTTAGGAGCGTGAACCGTCAGATGAGACACATGAACGGCTCGCGCTCTTCAGGTTGAATGGAGAATGCATTGGGAACGAGGCCCGTCGATATGCCTCGTCCGACGGTTCAACATCCAGCCAGCCACAGAATATGTTGTAGTAACGGGAAGCGGGGCAGAGCGGCAAAAGGACGGTTATGCATGGCGCCATAGCCGACTCGGGTAAACATAACATCTACCGTCGACTCTTAGTATTTTCGCCGGATATCATGTTACTTTTGACTTTACCGAAATGTCTGGGCACCTCCCAGAACCCGCGGTAGCGGGGCCTGGGAGGTGCCCAAACCTTAATAAAACCACAATCTCCCGAATTGTTACGAGGGGGATTTCTTGAAACTCTTTTTCCTTCCTGATTTTGAGGACGAGTCCGGGTAGACGGTAGAAGTACCGCAACTCAACGCCCGTTTGGAGGTATGGCGGCGCACAAATGGGCACGTTTGGGAACGCACCACGAAGGATACCGATCAAGGAAAAATAAACTTATTTCGGACATCGATCGAATGTTTCTGGGCGGTAGATCTCCAACTAAGAACCGTGATCCAGTGTAGGATGTTCAATTCCGCTTACTAAGTCGCAGAATTCAATTTCAGTTGTTTCGCGTTAGATTTCATTCCTAGACCGAATGAGGGACCGGCGTAGACTGAACGCCGGACAAAAGTTTGCTCAAAGAAATTAGGCTATCCGAGGTAAGATCCAGGCCGTCGTCTTACCTAGTCGGTGTTGAAATATAGAACGAAAACGCTTTATAAACACAACACTCAATCCATGCCGTTGTCTGCCTACCCAGTCGTACTGGGTAGTGCTGCTGAAACCGGTAACCCGCCACGCACAAAAACTCCATTCGTCCGATACTTGAGGTCTCATACGAGATGGCAAGAACACTGTTAGTCCGCACGGGAAGAGTGTCCGCTTTTCTCGTTTTCCACCTTCGGTCTCCTTATTGGGGCGTTCCCAGACGTGCCCAATATCTCGGCGGCAATATCACGCGCACGCCCGAGCCAGCGCTGGCTTAACGCGTTCCGTCATTCCAATTACGGCTGGAAATTCGGTCATCAAAGGGGAAAAAATAATTCTTCGTTCCTGCTGGCCCGTGGTATGGAGCTCGATTCTGAGGAGGTATTGGCCACGGCTGGCAACAGGGGGTGGGAATGCGAGTTTCCCCGGCCCTCGAGTACAGTAGGGCACACAAAAATATCAACTTCTGTGAGGGGCATCCAAACATGTCATCTTTTCTGAGGGTCATGCTAAAATAAGACATTTTCAGAGGGACACACAGAAATGTCAATAAACAACCCTGTCACTTTCCAGCGGGGCACACAGAAATGTCAAGTTCTTCGTGGTTGCGCCACAGCAACATACTGTCGATCGACTAATATTTTCCTAATATTGGTCCATTTCCTTACTTTGTCTCATTGTAAAAGTAGACATTTACAGCATGTTTTCACATAAACGTGATGATTGAAGGGTACCTAGCTTTGGAGTTTCGAATTTGAAAGGGACCCTAAATTACGGGTGGGTTTGATTCTCACAAGCGTTCGCGTGCGAGAAAGTCACACCCAGTGTGAGTAAAACTCACACCCATTTGACTAAGGACTAGTAGCGTAATGGTATTGCACTCACTTCGTAATCGATCGATACAGAGTTCGTCCGTCGAAGGAAGTTTTTGCATGTGTTTTTGTGAAGCCCAATGATAACAAGGTAAACAATATTTTGCTCACGTACGTTCCCATGCACGAGATTGACACCCAGTTTGTGCACAACGTGAATTGACGGGTTCTATTCTTTGTTGCGAGCAAAGTGGGTATGACTTTCACGTACGTGAGAGTCACACCCACTCGTTGTTTTGGGTCCGTTCGATTTTGAAACTCCAAATCCAAGCATCGTTGAGTCATCACGTTTGTGTGAAAAAATGCTATAAATGTGTACTTTTACAATGAGAGAAAGCAAGAAAACAGACCAATATAAGAAAAATATCAATCGATAGACAGTATGTTTGATGTGGCATAACCATGAAGAACTTGACATTTCTAAGTGCCCCGTCGAAAAATGAAAGGGTTCGTTTTTACATTTCTATGTGCACCTCCAAAATGTGACATTGTTGTGTGCCCCTCAGAAAAAGTTGACATTTTTGCATGAACCTCGCAAAATTTTGCATTTATGTATGCCCCACAAGAAAGTTTGCGTGCACCGCCAAGATTTTGACATTTTTGCGTGCCCTTTTCAAAACCCTGTTAGAATTGTGTTTTCCTCATTGTTAGGTGGCGTCACCTTTCTTGTTGTGGCGAAGAGGTGGGGGTTGGTCCACACTTGTCGGGTTACGACACGGCAGAAAAGGCGCAGGCGGTAAACTGGGAGTTTAAGCTGACATGGCGTTGCGAGGTGGCAACGATCTGATGTGGTTCGCGCAAAACAAAACCCAGCCACCACAAGACTATCATCGCCAGCAGCTCCTCGGTGGGAGATGCAGGGATGGCCCCCATTGGTTATGCATGTTTGCACCAAGTTAGGCGGCATTCCGAGCTCGACGCAAAGGCAATTTTGGGAGCAAAACCTTTCCTCTGCAAAGTTCTACGGTGTACAAGTAACATGGAGGTTGATTTATTGATTGAAGAAAACAAGCAGGCTCATTGTAGTAATCTAAAGGGTGAGAAAACCCTTTGACCGCGTCACACAAGGCGGCACAACTGTGACGACAGAGAAAGCGCGTGTTGACTTGACCTCAAGCGCGTGTTGACTTGCTACAACCAGGGGACCCAGTTCGATTCCGGTCGCCCGAGGTCAAGGCTTCTATGGCGAGTTGTTTTCCGCACGAACGAGGGTTGTGTTGCCTTGATTTGGCGATAAATGATGTACGACAGAGTCTGCATCAAAGTCTGTTGGATGCTCTGAGGCAGCTTCTACAGAAGACCCATTTTTCCCACTAATACTACCGTGCTATACTCTGGCAGGTGTGGACCAACGCCATGATGTGCCTCCTCAAATTTTGTTCAAAGGAAACCCTTTCGACAGAACGCATGTCCCCTCACAGTTCATGCAAGGAATTAGGACGAGTTCGAGAAAGGGTTTCTTGGGTATACGGCTAATGTCAGTTTGCAGCCAGTTGAGACTTTTTATTACTTCATTTTCTAGCATGGCGGATAGAGTTGCGCAAGGAAGATGGCGCAGTGGGTGGACAAGCACCGTTTCACTAAGTTTCGTCTCCGGAAACTCTCAAGAACCTCACATGATGATGTCATGTAAAGGGCAGTAACGACTCCCATTTTCACTCACCCCTTGCCAGCCGCAACCATTTGAAGCCTCGGCCATGCACATAAGGCAGGAATTTTGACCGTTTGCTTAATAATGCAGAAGACATGGGGAGATAGGTAATCACTACCCAACCCTGTTTCCCATGCCTCCAAGCCCATCACCCTTCATAGTTTATGGAATAATTAATCTACCCTCAATAACATTCCAAGAAGTGAAATACCTCAGTTTTGAAAAGCATACCTCAATGATGATTTGAAAATGAGGCACTCATAGTAGTTCAATAACATGGATTCAAGCCATGTTACCAATCTCAAAATGTACCATGATCCAGCATAGCAAGACATGCAATAAATGTGACTTACAATAGTTGTGATTGGAAGGAGTCTTAAAAACTCCATTGCATGCGCTTTGCCTACATTTACACAATTTCCATGACCAACCACTTGCATATAGTGATGGCCCTACTCTTCCAAGAAATCCTTTTTGCCCAAAAGGTTATTGAAAAGCTGAACATCATTCCTTTACAAGGTATTCAATATTACAAGAGGGGATATCCATTGATTTTTTTAATTTGCATGGCAAGTCAATCAAGCACGTTTATTCAACGGAATCAAAGATGGGTTAAGGTTTACATAAGAAACATTGATGGTAAAGAATATCCAATGCAAGGGTACAAGATTCTAGAAAAGCAAAGAACATAGGTCTCCAATTATACAAACATTTATGGAAGATTCTGGTCTTTCAAGAAGAAATTACACAAGCGGAGTTTTCCATACTATCAAACAATATGGTTTCATGTGACATGTGAATTTTATTTCAAATATTGAATGGGTGTTGCAACCCACTCAATCAAAGACATCCAACTCACCCATAACTAACCATAAAAAACATGATGTGCCATTCAATTGACAACAAAAGTCTTAGATTTGGAAAGCTATGCACATAAAAGCATGCACTCTCTTAATCGACTTCTATACAAAAATCAACAAGAAAATTCATCAAACACAAGCATCGGAAAGAAAAATAAACATACAATCTGCTCATGCAAGGTGTAACAAACCTGGCATAATGTAGATCAGTTTGTTATGTTGCATAGATCGTCACCATTCCCAAAAGTAGTCTTCCTCGTCCTCTCTCTCACAATACGGGGATAACCCCAGCTTCCATTGACTGGACTGCAATGAGAATTCCTCGCCAACCAGCCCTGTGAACCGGAAGATTCGTACAAGCTTTCGATTTGCAAGAGGGCGACCAGATAGTGCCTCGCACTATCCGGCCATTGCTCAAGGTCTAGCAGCCTCAAGCGGCGAAACGCGAGCCCATTGAAAAATTCACGATGGGCTACATGGGGCCCATACTGTCACATGGGGCATGACCCAATGTGAAATTATGAGGTGTCCCCACCCATCAAGGGGCCCCTCACGAGGCCCCTCGAGGTGACGAGGGGCCACGCGAGGGGCCATCGGCGGGCGTTCCGACGGGACCACTCCGCAGGATGCCATCTGCACTCGGTGGCATGGCAAACATGTCTTTATAAATGTCTTGGCCATGCCATTGGATGAGGGGTGTTGAGTGGTGACAAAATGCCCTCGCACGCGCGAAGACATTTTTTCACCACCTTCCCGTCCTTAATCACGTCGAAAACTTAGGGTTTCCACATGGACAACATAATATAGTTTAAAGGGTTGACTCGATGAGAGAAATGTACTTAGACGAGCCGCGTCAACCCGCCGACAAAATGGACGGATACAATAATATCCTTCATCCTCCCTCTTGGGTTGCCCAATGACGAGAATGGACTCCGCGCCCCGACCTTGATCGGGGCATACTTGTGAGAGGAGTCATTTGTGAGAGATATCACTTCATGACGAATTTTATCTCCACGTCCAACCTACGTGATTGTCATGAGCAATCGGGCCTCGAGGGCTCAATCACCCACAAAGACTCACACCCTGTTTCACCTGTCGTGTTGCATTGGTATCGATGAGAATAATGGGTACGTTGGTGGCTGGTGGCATGGTCAACAAGCCTAATCCTGCCCACCCATCCCAGGGTCGAAAAGCTAAGCATCCATTCCATGATGATGCTCACAGCCAGATGGGCGAAACCCATGATGATCATTGAATGGGCTGAAGCGGCTCTCATTGTCTTCATCTGGCAGAGAAAGAAATAAGCAAGAAACACCCTGAGGGTGATGATGAAGCATTGGGCGTTGAGCTCTCAAAGGCTTGAAAGCGCCTTAGTAATTATCCCAAGTTTGGCCTATCCAAGCACATAGGCTTGGACACTTGGAAGCCACACATAAATCTTTCGCATGAGCTCCATAAGATCAAGAAATGTGCTTGAGGCACCGTTGAACAAGCTTGCCTTAACAGCGCAACGCTCTCATTAGTAAAAACTAGCTACAAATCTAATATGTGGAAACACCTCAGTCGTTCCTCGGACCTCACAGGGAAGAGATGTGCAAGATCCTCGTTGACTTCTATGGTAAGGAGTCCATCGCCCAGCAAGCGTCTAGGCGTTTCTCAAGAATCCACTAGGGTTGCCAAATACTTACAAGATTGGGGCAACACCTTGGAAAAAATCACCGATGAGGACCACCATCCCATGTGAGAAATTGTGGAATGGCTTACCAACGGGCTTTCTGACTAGTCATATGTCCGTGCTTGTACGCTAAATCCCCAAGGCAAACCCTGGACCAATTATGCTGAGCTGCGTGACTTCTTCCTCGTGAGGAAGAAGTCACGCAATGAACACATGCCGCGGCCAGCATCACTAGCATGGCAACAACAAGCGTCAGCACTCTCCCCACCATGATGAGCGTAAGCTCCCTCGGCACGGGTTGGGTAGTCACAAACCTTCCAAGCCATAGGATAGCCACAAGGACTAATCAGATGGCAAGGCCAAGACAAGCACCCTCATCCGCTACTACCGTGAAAAGACTGGGCATTATGTGAATGAATGCCGCAAGCGCCAGAAGGATCGTGCTAGTGAAAACACCAAGTAGACAAGCAGGATAAGGGACTAAGAACCCCCCAGAATGCCAAGATTGTCGATGGCGGTCGCGGACTGGCAAGCCATGGGAAGGGTTTTTTATTGTCTTAGTGGTGGTAGTGAACAACCACTGGGGTTTGTGGCTGAGAGACTCTTGATTGTTGAACGTGCTTTCATGTTTTAAGATGATGATGTAAAACAGTGGGAACGCCTCACTAGGGCTTGTTTTTTGTTATTTTCCGCTCTCCCATGAGCAATGACTCTGTGTATCTCTCATGCCATTGTCTACTCTTGCATCTCATCGATGATAAATGCTTGCAAAATCATACTTGCTTGATCGAAAACAAATGACAAAAAACAAACCAAGTACTTGAGTTGGCACATGTATCCCACAAGATGAACTCGCTCACACAAGTGACCATTGCAGTTCTAATCTTTGCAGGTCTTAGAAAGAAATCTTGAATGGACGGTATCTCTTGTGCAATGTAAACAAAGGGCACCACATGTAGGAGCAATTTGGTGACTCTGTTGAGCTACATTGTAGCACAAAGCATTTTTGCTTGTACTACTTCCAGGGCAAACCTCTTAAGAGCTTCTTCACACGCTCCTCACACGCAAAGAAGACAATTCAATTTTTAGGTTATCTAGCTGGGGCACGTGTCCAAGTCCTAGATAACATAGGTGTTGATGACAAGTTTATTAGTGCTCAGGTGTACGACAGCTAGGTCTAGAATGCACACCTTGTGAGGGAAATGTCATCGTCGGCGACAACCATGAAGACGATTTACTCGGCACATGTCGGGCAAGGCTCAAGCTAGGAGCTCTCACAACAATTGTCAACTTTACTGTTAATGTTGTTTTGGCTGATCCTTTGCTTAATGAGACAAGGCCAACATGAGTTGGGTCAGAAAGACCCTCACAGTACAAAAAGACAAGCTTTCCATCACGCTCTTGCCGATGGATCGCTTAAAGCCCTCTCACAAGAGTGAAGAATCCATCCTTACAGTCCTTTAAGTGAAGCCATACTTGCATAAAGGGCACAACATGTTCCTAAGACAACTTCGTAAGGTCGATTATGACGACCAACCGTCGTGATGGAGTGACATTAGCACTCTACTTGAAGAGTTTTCTGACTTTTTTGGTCCACTCTTGGGTGGCCTACCACCAGAACCGAATGTTGGTCATATGATCCCTCTTAAGCTAGGAGCAGGGCCATCGTTTCCACCCATGTATTGCCTCAATCGTGCTGAGCGTGAAGAAGCCGAACGAGAATTCAAGGAATACTTAAAAAGGGATGAATTGAACCAAATAGCTCTCCATTCAAAGCTCGTATCCTCTTTGTCAACAAAAGGGATGGAGGATTTCACATGTGCGTTGAATACCATGCGTTGAACAGCTTAATGGCCAAAAACGGTTACCCCTTGCCAAGGATCGAGGATCTCGTTGATAAAATTCAAGTGCAAAGGTCTTCTCTCCCCTTCATTTGGCTCAAGGATATCACCAAATTCAGATTATCGAAGAAGATGTTCCCAGAACCGCGTTTCGTAGACATGTGGGACATTACCACTTTTGAGTGCTGAGTTTTGGACTTATCAATGCCACAGCAACATTTCAAGCCAAAATGAATCACATTTTGTGTGACTTGTTGGGCAAAACCTTTCTGGAGTACCTTCATGATATCCAGGTGTTTTCAAAGAGAAATGAGGAGCATGTACAACATCTACGTACTGTGCTCAAGATCGTTCGCAAGGAGAAGTTCTTTATATAGACTGAGAAGTGTGCTTTTGCACAACTCAAGCTAGAGTACTTGGGCTTCATCGTCTAAAGCAAAAGAATTTGAGTGGATCCTAAGAAAGTGCAAGCAATTGTGGACTGACCTCAGCCATCCCATGTGGACGAATTAAGCGCCATTTTAGGCTCGGAAAAATACTTGCATTGCTTCATGCAAGGCTACTCCAGCCTTGTCGCCCCACTCACAGATCTCACACGCAAAGATGTGAAATGGTCATGGTCTGATAAGTGAGAGCATGCATTCATACATTTCAAGGAAATTTTAATATCTGCACTTGTACTTGCACTCCCGAAACTGAAAAACCCATACGAGGTACTCCATGATACATCTATCGTTGCCATGAGGGCTGTACTTATGTTAGAAGGACGACTGGTCGTATATGAGAGTCACACTCTCAGGCGCTGAGACTCGCTACACCATATACGGCCTAGAGTTGCTTGTGGTAGTTCATGCCTTGAACGTTTGGCACTGTTACCTTGAAGGTGCCAAGGGTGGATTCACAGTGGTTACAAACCACAATCCCCTAGTATTCTTTCAGTCATAACCCAACCTTTCTCCGTGAAAAGCTCGTTGGAGCGAGTACTTGAGCAGATTTAGCTTCCAGTGGGAATACCTACCTAGTCGTACAAATATGACGGGTCCGATGAATCGCACTCCGGTCAAAGTGGTTCTCACCACACTTCAAGAGCAATCCCTTCACACGAAAAATGTACAGGAGCAGAAGGAGCCCATGCCTGATAACCCCCTACGTCAACCACCAAGACCGACAGTGCATTTCACGCCATTCTTCCAACGTATACGCATGGGATACTTTGATGACCCATGGCTTGATCAAGGTAACATTGACCAATACGGCTTGGTCGAAGCCTCTAGTCTCTACTACAAAGGCAACTTGGTGGTTGTTCCCAACTATGTAAAGATGCGGCATGAGATCCTTTTTTAGTTCCATTGCGAGCTGCAGCTGGCCACCTTTGTGTAGCAAAACCGAGAAAGGCTCTCTCAGAGCATTATTGGTGGGCTAAATGGTCGTGCAACGTGCGCAAGTAAATCTAATCTTATGACTTGTGCATTCCCATCAAGTCGAGCAACAAGGCACCAACAGGATTGTTGAAGCCCCTCCAAATGCCTAACTCCTCATGGGAAGAAGTGAGCATGGATTACATCACATTCTTACCCGCGACACCTCTTGGCCATGATGCTATCCTCATGGTGGTTGAATCTTTAACCAAGATGGTGCATTTCATGTCCACAACCATGCATGCAACTACTAAGGAAACGGCACGCATCTTTTGGGCCATGGTTGTTCGATAGCATGGGCTGCCGTTATGCATCATCTCTGATCAAGACGTTCAATTTTCAAGTAAATTCTGGCAAGCCCTTGGTGATATTTTTTGCACCTTCCAAAAGATTTCCACTGCATTTCATCAACAAATGGATGGAAAAACTGGATGGATGAACCAAAGTCTGGAGTAGATGCTCCGGATGTACGTGGATCATTCGATGGATGACTGGGATGCGTTTCTCAGTCCGGCACAGGTTCTCTACAACAACTCCTTTCATGGATCCACAAAGATGAAACCATTCTTTTTAACTATGGCTAGCATCCAATGATATTCGTCTCCTTGGGGGCGGCGGGAATGAGGTACCCTCCGCGCAGGCCTTTGGCGATCGCATGGACACTCTTCGTCGCGAAGCAAGTGAATACCTCCATGCATCAAAGCAGTGCCAAAAGGACTATGCCGATGTTTTTCGTTGTGACGTCAAATTTTCTATCGATGACCAAGTGCTTTCTCAAGGTGCTCGAAGCAAGGAAGATGATCCCTAAGTCGGTAGGACCATTCAAGGTCACTCACAAAATTTGTGAGGTTGATTACCGCCTTGCTCTTCAAAAGGTCATGAAGATCCATGACATGTTTAATGTCAATCAACTCACACCTTATGCACCATCAAAAATGGTTTAGCCACCGCTTGTAATGCTTGCAAGTGACGTTCAGTACGAGGTACATGGGCTCCTCAGACAGCGCAAATGTACACGGAGTAAACGTGTTGTGAAGTAATACCTTGGTAGTTGGGCCAGTTGTGGACCTGAACACAATAGTCAGGAGCCTGAGAGTCATGTTTCGGCCGCTATGATTAAAGACTATTGCCAAGACCAGGCTACACACTTTTGCACTCGTTCCCTCAATGGTACCATGCGAGGATTCTCCTCGCAAGAGGAGAGGAAGCGTAAGCTATGAAAATGTTTTATGAGAAATTTGCTGATCTTTGTACATTCTTGTGCTCGTGAAGGACATCGATCTCAATATTTTGAGTTATCTCTCCCTATGCAATGGTGCATGATCCAATAGATGCACCCAATGATTTCTTGGTTAACCAACAAAGCATGTCTCCTTCCACTAACAACTACTCTAGACCCTCCTCAACCGAGGACGGTTCACAGTAGAGGAGGAGGAATGTAACAAACCTGGCATAATGTAGGTGAATTTGTTACATTCTATAGATCGCCACCATTCCAAAAAATGGTCTGCCTTGTCCTCTGTCTTGAAATACGGAGATAACCCCAATTTCTGTCAACTAAGTGGTGTGGAGAATTCCTTGCCAACAAGCCTCGCAAACCGGAAGCTTTGTAGAAGTTTCCGATTTGTAGGAGGACGACCGGATAGTGCCTCGCACTATCCGGCCGTCGCTTGAGGTCTTGCGACCTTGAGCGACGGAACGCAAGCTCATCGCGAAGGTTCGCGATGGGCTACGCGGGGCCCGTTCTGTCACATTGGGCAAGACCTAATGTGACATCGTGAGGGGTCCCCACCCATCTAGGGGCCTCTCACGAGGCCCATCGCCATGATGAGGGGGCTCCGGAGGGGCCACAGGCGGGCGTTTTGACTGGACCATTCTGCTGCATGCCACCTGCACTCGGTGGCATGGCAAACATGATTTCATGAACGTTTTTGCCATGTCATCAAACAAGGGGCACCGAGTGGTGGCAAAATGCCCTTGTACGTGCAAAGACATCTTTTCACTACCTCCCCATCCTTAATCACGCCAGAAACTTAGGGTTTCCACGTTGACAACATAATATAGTTTAAAGGGTTGAATGGACGACATAAATGTACTTATTTGAGCCACATCAAATCGCCGACAAAATTTATGGATAAAAAAAATCCTCCATCCTCCCTCTTGGGTTGCCGTATGAAGAGAATGGACTCTGTGCTCTGACCTTTGTCGGGTGATACTTGGGAAAGGAGTCATTTGTGAGAGTCATTACTTCACGATGAAGTTAATCTCCACGGCCAACCTACTCGATTTTCATGAGCAATCGAGTCCCAAGGGCTCACTCACTCATAGAGGCTCGCACCCAGTTTCACCCGCCGTGTTACACAAGGCTATGAACATGAACTAATCCATCCTTATCAGATGTCTTTCTTTCAGCTTTGGAAATCATTCATGGGCGTCAAGATAAGATGCAACAAGTAGAATGCACCCATTTCACATAAAAAGTACAAAATATGATTGAAAAAGAACAATTAGATTGTAGAGAAATTTTGAAAAATAACATATTAGACGGGCTCTAAGGTTCCATTCTGGTTGAAGATCCTTCATTAAAACAAAGATTATTATGCATGTCTGAGAATACAACAATACATTATCAAATATTAACATGAGAGCCATTTTCCCAAGGTATCAAACAGAGAAAATATTAATAAAGACAATTTGTTCATGTTCTCATGCCAGAGGGAATTATGTATTAGTTTGAATGAAAACTATGCAAATATATTTTTCCATAACTCAAGATTCAAGGATACTAAGGATGGAGGAAAAGAATTATTATTGGGAAAGAAAGACAAAAAACCTTCCATCTAAAACAACATAATTTCATTTCAAACAAATGTCAAAATTGTTCAATTTTTAAAAAGATCAAAATACTCCATAAGTCTACCTCTACATAGGAGGTGTAATCAGTTTTGGAAAATTCACTTTTGGGCACCAGTTTCTGACTTAGCAGCCACACTCGGCACAAAACTTAGAGTGAATTAAAATTTTAGAGATTTTGAGTTCACACAAATATCCAATATAGATTTTTTCAAATAGATGTTTTTTGGTAACACGAAACGGTTTGAGCACAATATAGTTTCTGAAAAAACTTACATGAATAATGTTAAGAAAACACATTGTAAATTTAATTTTAAAACTGTTGGTGGCTGGTAACAAACATTGTAAATTATTATTTTAAATAGTATAAACGTTTCCTCCAATGTGATGCCTCAAGCACCATTTATAGAGTTAGAAAAAAGAGGAAATCGTTAACATTTTCATGATGAAAAGACTAAAGGCATGCTAAATGCAATAATCTCACTCATGAGGATTTGGAGTGCAAATGTGATATAACATTGGACTTAACAAAGTTAGGAATGCTCCAAAAACTTATAGTTCAATTTTTGTTATGTTTTGAGGTTTTTCTTGCTTCTCTAAGGGTATGCTCTATTCTTTAAATTTATCACACAATATCAAAATAAAAACCCCAAATATTAACACCAATGGGTTAAGAAACGTTTTTGAGATACTGTTCATTCAACAATAGTGATGTGTTTCTTAACCTAGAAATCGTTCCCATACTTGTGATACCTGAACATCCAACTTGATTTACTATACTGATTGGCTTTTCATATCTGGTGCCTTTCAAAGCCTCTCTTTTAGAATGTTTTCTGTTTCAATAATTTACAAACATTTCATTTTTTACTAAACCTTAACATGAGATACCAGGAAAACTAATGTAAGTATCCATGAATACCAGAAATCATGCATGTGAAGACAAAATTACTTCAAATACAAAACATAAAGAAATTCACATTAGGAAATGTTGACATTTTCATGTAACATGAATAGGAGAAAAACTCTTATACTTTCTAAAGATAGAAAAAAAAACCAATACACACACAGACATAAAGATGTACATACACACAAATTCACACTAAAACACAGACACACACTCCCCCCTCCCTACACACACACACACACACACCGACACATTGAGAAACACACACATGCACAAAAAAATACACAATCACACACAAAGAATAACAAAATACATACAAACATACACAGACACATACACACACAAACACACACACACACACACACACACACACACACAAGTGCACACATGCAAAAATGCACAAAAACTCAAACACACGGACTTAAACACACACTCACTCACACACACACACACACACCCACACACACACAAACACACACACACACACACATGCACACACACACACACACACACACACACACAAAAATTAAAATACACAAAGCCACAAGCCATTGGCACAACGTTTTGAAATTCAAGATCTCGAAAAATATAATTTTGAGACATTCGTAATGTATACCATATTTAGCACAATAATTACAAATATAAAAAGAATTTATGTCAAAGAAATTTAGGTATGATGTTATCTTCAATGAGGACCCATGTTGAACATTGCACATTTAATTCTTTGTGTATGATTGATTGCTAAAACACATATAACAAACCAAAATAACATCATTTTTAGGTTGGAATGAAATTCAATAATTTTAGTTTTGAAACAATTGATCATTTGATTTGCACTTCCAGTATTTACATGATATTTATGATCATTCCTTGAAAGATGGGGAAATATTATGAAGATTTCAAACCATGGTTGGTACATTGTTTCAATACATTTTTCATGCAAAAAAGTAACACTAATTTTCATATATAACATTTTTTTCATACAATCTACACCCTGCTAGTAGAAAAACCGTTTCTATGATTAAAAATCAAATACTTGATATGAAAAAGTAGGATGTGACTCGTGATAAGCAAGATTCTAGTGTGACACCGTCAATGGAGGGGACGTTATAATCAGTCCTGCACTAGCTAAACATTGTCCGCCATAATTTCAGTAGTTAATAAGCATGGACAATATTTGATGATCCTTCAAAGATTATTTAACGTTACAATAATACCTGATTTTGGTCATTATCCAATCAAAATTTCCATGTAACTAACGGTTAAAGGGTACGCATGCTGGAATATTTTATTTTGAATTTTTGAACCTTGACAAAAGAATACATTTAGGAAAAAAATAAGAATGTGGAATTTGAGGGTTTTCCTTTGAATTATATGAGTGTATTAGTTTCAAATGAATGATTGAAAAGGCCATGAAATTTATTAAACATGTGCAATTTCGCCCTAATAAGCAATATGAACTTATTAGATTTGTGTTTTAAAGGACTTTTAGTACTAACGTGTATTTGTTTCTTTATTATGAAACATAAAATGTAGAAAAATTGATAATATTCAAATATGATGAAGAAATGATTCTTAAAATGGCAGCCTTATTTTGGAAAAAAAACTTTTATGTGAAAAAACGTTGTTTTATACGTTATATCAGGGTCGTATCAAAATATGAAACTTTGTTCTAATTTGAGAAACCTCATCAAACTTAAATTATTGATGTTTCTATAAGGTTACCTTTTACATGTGCACCAAGTAAACGTACATGAATTCACACATACAAGACTATTAAATTGAAAACAGAGCCACAAACGCATAATGCGATTCCTAAAAATACTTGAAATTACGCAAAATACTTGCTTTTCAAAACTGGATCTCATGAGCTTCAAATCTAACTTTCAATGGTAGGCAATAAATATTGTTCTAGGCTTTCAAAACAGTCCATGGTGGAACTTTTTGAGTTTTATATTTTTCAAGATATGGTCAGTGAAAAGATGTTTGAGGCACCATCACTTGAAAAGTGATGGATAGAAATATTGAGACTTCAGTGGTGACAACAAATTAATAAGTACATGTCGTATAGAAATGATTCCTTTGTCAAGGAGAAACAAATCTGCAAAAAACGATTATCATGTTGGGGAGTTCCAGTCCACCAAAGAGGAACACGGAATCTTGTATATGTCCTATATCACTTGACACATTGCAGTGCGGTGGTCAAAGACCATCAAGTCACAATCCATTATATAATAGGATTGAATGGATTTTGCAAGTGAGAGATTTTGAGGCCAACAACCAATTATCATTAAATGAAATAGTGAACATGTCATTCACATTGATAAACAAAAGTTACAAAACCAATGTCCATAGGATGCGTTCATCCATTTTATTTTAAAATACCAGATGCAAAAAATGAACAATACTACTTTTCATCTTCTTTGGTTCTAGAGAATCATGAAATGCTCATAGTTTTCTACAAAACATCAAGGAAAAAGCGAGGAACACGTTCAGGTTCAGGTTCTGTGCCCAAAGCAAATGAACTTGGAGATGTCCTATAAGCCGATAACTTCATGCGAGTAGTAGCTTTGCACCCATATCTTGGTGTCATGACTCATCATGTGACAAGTTAAATTAAACATTGTAATAAAATAATGACAAGTGTTTCTTGATGAAATTTTGATGTGAAAGGAGCTTTCAAAAAGTCCTTGAGAAGCAATTCTTATAATAAAGTGTTATTCATGACTACGTGACACAATTCAACANTTCATGGTAAAGAGAATGATATCCCTTGGCTTCAGGGGATAACATCAGATATGTACATTTGTCCATGCAGGTAAAATGTTATCTCGGATTTTTCTTTGGTGTATCCAAGATTCTTGTTATTCCTCAAATGAATTTGATGAGTAGAAAACTATTTAGAAGTTCCATACGTAAGGAATATGGAAATAATGTTTTAGTGAAAGTACGGAATGTGAACAATTGAACACATTAAAGCAATAAAAAAGGTTGCAATGTGGTAAAAACCTGAAACTTTTATCTTTAAATCCATTTTCCACAATAACGTTTTCACAAAAGGATGTGTGTCTTTCTATCTATCAAATAAAAAATATTCATGAAAAGTTTATGCTTGATGTAAATTCTCTTCCACAACCTTGGATGGAGACGTGAGATGCGATGAAATTGGAAATGACTTAGGAATCTACTGTTTTGAGATCAAAAAATTGTATTGATAAATTTTCAATAATAGAAAAAAGCAAGTGAAACGAAACTAGTGTCCTTTCAAATAACAATCAACATATTGTTGTCATGTTACACTCGTTTTGCGATAATTTTATGATGAACATTTTGTTCATGGATATGAACCAGGGTCCTTGAGATTCGATGTTTCATTTAACTTTTTCAACGTATAGTGCTTTTGAAAAGGGGATAAGCAATAAACTATGTTCCCATTTGAGAGAAAAATAAGGAGTCGATGGTTAACATTCAGATTGCTTAGGTTGGAATATTTGTGTGACAAACAAATAACATTCACTACAATCTTGTATGTGGACAAGGAATGGTGCCTCTTTCAAAGTTGTGTAATATTTGGAATGGAGAATAAGCGTTCATCACAACCATGTGTTAGGACCTTGTTGCCTCCCACCACTAAGGCTAGCATGCAATACTCATCCACTTTATAGATCTTGATTCAGTTTAGCCAACCAAACCAGAAGTGGTGAATTAAGTTGGTAGACCTATGCGTGGTCATGAACACATGGTTACAACCAAAACACATGTCAATAGCCGACATTTTAGGGAATGACAATTTTGGAGGGATGTATGCTTTTGCAAATCACTCTCTAAAAGAGATTATTTCGAAACATCATGTCAAGGGTTTTATGGACCCAAACAAAGTGTACAAGGCCGCTTCATAGGTCATAATGATTTTTATTTTAAAGGAGGAGGAGGTGGCACCACAATAGCTTACAAAACACATACCATAGAAAATATGGGAGAAAACATGAAATGTACCCTCTTCCAAAGTGTCACAACATTTTTTACAATGTATGTTAAAGAAGGAATGAAACTAGCCACTCATATACATACATGATGGGTAACACGTAAAGACACAATAACTTGATAAAGTAGTATAATGCTCCTTGTGATGTTAGGCATTAGGAAACTAGGGCATTTGGTGCCCTCAGAAACTTGGGCGAGTTAGGAGTTTCCCCTAAAATATGTGTTCATTAAGTCAACGGCTATGAGCCATTGCAATGACCATTCATAAGCGCAAAATCAAGTGCAATGACCCTAGAGCAGAATCTGCATGTATATGTAGTCCAGTGCTTGTGGCAATTCTAAGTTCTTGATCTAAACATATTTCCTTTTCAACATGGCATCAAGCCATTCAGATCTTGATTCTGCTTCCGCTACCTCCATCCCCTCCTCTTAGACCTTGTTGACCGGCGCCAGTGCGTTCCGTGGAGTCTCTTCTCAGCGGAGTTTCTGGCTGGCATTTTGGGCTAGTATTTCTCGTGTTTCCGTGGCGTTTTGCCATTTTCCCGACGTTTGTAGCTATCACTCACTTTCTGTGTCTGCACAACCCCTCCCCTATTCAGCGCGTCTTCACCTGCTTTGAC
>SZWC01002389.1:121346-138744 GCA_023375785.1 Penium margaritaceum
GGGGGGGGGGGGAGGGGACGAGTTTCCCCCTTCTCGATATGTACCGAAAATGCCAATAGGGAGGAAAGGGGGAGGTAACTCCCTTCCTCACCTCCCTTATCATAGACGATGCTGAATAAAAGGAGAGTAGGGGGCTCCCTCTGTTCCACCTCCCTTTACGCCGACTGCGCCAGCGGAGAGGAGAAACGGAGTTTGCCCCCTATCCCCAACCCCCATCCTTGTGCACCGACTTTGGTGACGGGAAGGAGAGAGGGATACACCCTCTCCCTCCCTCCCTCCTTCAGAATCGACGGGCGAGGAGAGAGGGAGGGAATATCCAATCTCTCGCCACCCCTCTCCTTACGTGAGAGGACGACCTAAGAGGGAGGGGGGAGGATGTTCGCCCTCTCCTCTCCCACCTCACGTGGGTCGATGGCCTGAGGGGAAGAAAGGGGGCAATTCTTCCTTCCCCCTGCCCTCACTTGGGCTGATGGCCCGAGGGGGAAAAGAGGGACGAGCTCCCTTCTTCCCCACCCTTCTCATATGGGCTTAGGACACAAGAATGGAGAGGAGGAATATTCCTACCTCTCTTTCCCCAATGTTCATTTCATGGTCATGGAACACAAGAGGGATGAGAAATGGATGAACAACTCCATGATCTAGACATGCTCAAGTGGCGAATTAGGTCACATCTGACTTCACAACAGAAGAGTCATTGGGTCAATTCATGATGTCGCATTAGTTTTCCTCAGGCCTGATGGCTGACTCATGGAAATGAACACAACATTAACCGTTGAACCCAATTTTGACCATCGTAAAAAGCAACACCGAGATCTGTTTAAGCTTTGCAATAGATTTTGAGAATCTATCAAGAACTGTTTCAAAATATTTTCCTATACATGGAAAATGGGAAGACTGACAGTTTTTCCAAAATACCATAGGGTGATGCTTGGAAGGTTCTAAGCATGAAAATAAGAGTCACTTGACGTGCCAAAACTATGTTCATTTATTATGGATCCTCAAGTTGAGGATTCCATGTTAGCCATTTTCAACAACGTTTGAAACGGTAAAAACATTTCTGGTTGAACCCGCATGTGTGGCCAAGATGACCATGGGTTTGGACACACAAATCTAAACTCTCTGGTTCATCTCTTTCGAAAATCAACAGTAGTGATTTTATTTTTCTATTTTAATACAAAGAACAAAATGAGGAAAACTAACATCTTTCCATGTCTTGGACTGAGTAAACCGGGAAATGTTTCAACATGAGAAATGTAGCACTGATTGTGCCTCAATGTCTATAAATTGACATCAAAGTTTGGGGTTTTTTTGAGAAGACCCGGATGGGCTGACCTTTCAAAGCCACGCCATGGCTCAACACGAGTGGTACATGTGCTAAACAAATTTGGTTTGTGAAAAGTAGCTGCAACAGTGCAAGCGGAGTTACTAAACCACAACGGTGATGTACATCGGAACGAATTCTTGATTCAAAACAAAATAATAAAGGCACCATACGTTCTATGACCACTCAATGACTCACCAATTTGCAAGTATAATGTGAAATGTGTGGAGTGCACAAAACGAGTGATGATTGCATGGTTACACGCACGCTCCCCACATCGTCCATGTAACTGAAGATTTTACTACGCGCAAGAGCACAAGTGCTGGTTGCAAAAATGTTTTTGGTTTCAAACACACCAATTGTAAAAGTGAAATTTGCATGTCAATCATGAATGCTAAAAGCATCCATGATGCTCGTGCCAAACGCACAGCTCATGGTATACAGACATGTGAAAAAAATGAATGTTGATTGCCTATCCATGTGGTTTTCAATTACACCAAGGATGCTGGATAAACCATTCATATGTGGATTTTGATAAAATAAGAATGTGAGTGCCGATCAAACTCAACACACACGTGAAGTTGATGACTCACACAGGATGGTCCATTGACAAGTGTTGGTTGCACCTGGAAGGTGCAACCGACAAGAACCCAAAGGAGGATGGCAACTTGTTGCCTTCTATATCGTCATGAAGGTACATAAGACTCCAATAGTTGCCCGACCAATTGCTGCATGCTACACTTGGATTACAAATAACATCTCATAAATGCCAATGGCACGATTGTCAAACGTTACGGGTTGTACTTTTTTCATGGGTGTCGAATGCACCACTAATACAAGTGTCGAATGTTGTATGGATATAAGTAGTGAACGGACTAGTTATGCTAGTGTTGATGGTACCACACATGTTATAATATGTCGTTTGGAACCATAACATGAGTGCCAATCACACCCCGTTCTATGAAGTGGCAAGAACTGCCCAACTTTGCCTCATCAAGCTAGCTTGCCATAGATGACCAGAAACAATCATACGATCTATGTGCGGAGTGGTTCTATGGGCAAGTGCATCAAGCGTGCTATTTGAAGTGCTGAAAACACGATGTTTGATGTGTGCAAGGCATCTTAATGAAGTTGAGGATGGTCATAGTCTCAAACCCTTCAAACGGAGAACCAAAAGGCATGGCTAAAAACAAAAACATACGGTTGTGGTGATCATATGTACGCCTAAACAGCGTAAAACAAATACAGCGATCCTAGTCGCCACCGACAGTGATGACCATTAGAAGTTAAAAAAATTTGTTTTGTCGATAGCAATATGTGAAGGTAATTTCAAAAGAAGAAAAAACCAAATTATAACGGATACATCTATATGACGAGGATGATTTGCCTAAATTTGGACCACGATAAAGGTGGATGTACTCCTCCATATCCATTAAAGGAATGTGCATCAAAAGCCTAGTCGATTGAGCGGGCATCCAAAAGATGCACGGCTTGCATGACCACTAGAGTTCATAGTGCATGACCAAGTGTTGGAGACAACCTTCTTTTAAGTGGTTCAAGATATGCGATTAATACCATGGTACTTCAACCACATGAAATTTGGTACATGGCAAGCAAAAAAACGTGCACGACATGCACAAAGACCTTATCAACTAACTGTTGGTGCGTTGGAAACGACATTAAGTTATTGATAAGTGGTATAAACAAATGATCACAACATTTTTTTGACAACTGAACAAGCTTTTGATATCTGCTTATGTCTTTGATTTAAATAGCAACACCATTTCACCAAACAAGTAGCTTTGTGGGAGTAGGAAGTTTGCTACGACAGTCACACGTCCCATTGTGCTACAGTGTTCAAAGGAAAATGTGATCATTTCATGACCAAGTCTGTGTCATGACTATTTCATAACATGTGAAATGGACACGCTCTGTTGGCACACAGTCTTCAATCCTCAAGGATTGTCATCTCTTTGCTTGTATACGGTGTTTATTTAATGCATCAGTACCTTTTGGAGGTTATGTGCATAATAAGTCATGGCCGATGCAAACAATGGTCCATGATTGAACGTGTCAACGATGATGTTGGGAGGTGCGATTACTATGCTGGTATGTAGTTCTGATAGGGTCAAGAAGGCACTGCTTTCAGAGCACTATACAGAAAGTTACAGATTTTATGATGAATTCTTGGGTCAAGTTCTACATAAAATTCTCTCTTGTACAGGCGAGATAAATTCTTGCAACGATCCATAAAGTAGCATAAAGGACCTGGTTTGTAATATAGTGTGCTTGCATGCGTATGAGGGTTTTGCATGCCTCTTTTTTGCCATAGGTGGGAGGGGAGCTACCAACCGTGTAGGACTACACAGCTATCCTGGTCAGAGAGTCCTCTACTTGATTGGATAGGAATCCTGCACCCTGATCATGAGGCCTAAACTGCATCATCAGCCACATGCATGACGCCTAGGCCTTTCATCCTGCATGGGCCAATCTGGTGCAAGCTTCAGGAAGCACCTTATCAACGGATCCGATGCTTTAGCATAGCTTGATCAACAACCTTCAGAGGAAAACCTGAAGAGAAAGCACCTTCTTTGAGAAACTTCACCTAAAGACATGACGAAGCTTTCTCAAGGAGGAAGATTCTCCCTAAAGAGCAAGGGATTCCAGTAACAAATTTGAGTTATAGGAAGCTTCACCTGGAAGGAAGTTTCTCCATGTGGCAGCAAACCTGAACCACCTGAAGGAAGCTTCCCCTTTAGTTGGTCAACTCGCCAGATTCACAGGTATAGAAGGCAAAGCTCCTCTGATTTCACAATCATCTCATCATTCTGTAAGCATTCAGCTCTACTCAACCCTGTAACTATGGAGCCCAGACCAAGACCTTGATGGAGATCCCACCAGGGCCCCTATAAGCCTGGCAAGGCATGCAAGCCTCGATGGAGGCTACCCTAAAGGCCAGTCAACCACGGGACTTTGTCAAGACCCTTGCCACGACGGTCTACAAGGCCTTTGCAAGATGCTGCCCCTCTGTGGGCCAGGAGCTGTCCTAGCCTAGTCTGCTTAGTTTTTCCATGTACAATACTTCATTCGAGAGTTCCCATACCTTCTAGTACTATTGTACAAGCCACACTGCTGATCACCGAAAGATCCTACGAGCAAGGGTCCTAGCCCTTGCTGCCTGTCTCAAAGAATTCAACATAGTATCAGAGCAGTAGGTGGTACAATCAACAGTTTGTATCAATTGTAGCAGCAGACTATGTTGCGGGTGAAGCGTCTCTTCACCAGCCCTCTACAAGTGCTGAGAAAGAGACTGAGGTGACGCCACTTCACACGCATGAGCGTCGTTCCACCCGTAGAGAGGCACGAGGAACATGGAAGAGGAGAATGCTCAGTCAGCATCTCATGCATTAGACAATCAATTGGTTTTGCATGGCATGTGCATGGGCCAAGAGTAGGGGTGCCATGTCATAGATTACACAAAAATCCAAGCCGTAAAGGCGTAACGCTTGGCTGAGGAGGCGTAACGTATGGCGCAACAAGTAGTCGCGGCATGTCAAGATTTGGAGCAAGAGAGGGAGGCGATCAGGCAGCAGATAGATGTTGAAGAGCTCCTATGTCAGCAAGAGCAGCTTACCGATGCAGCTCAAGCATCGCAGACGTAACAGCTACAACAGTCACATGCGGTTCAAGCAACCCAAATTGTAAAACCCTAGCAGCAATTTGAGTGGGCTCAACAAAGTAGCTTTTACAGAAGCAGATTCAGGAATAGAGCAGCACCAGCAGCAAAAGCAATGGCAACAAGGTTCACAAGGATCATCAGCACATCTGCCTCAGGCATGACCTCCTCCAGTCCTGTAACCAGCCATGTCTACATAGGTGCAGCCGGCTGCACCACCACAAGGAGGCGTGCCATAGCCATTTTTATCTCAACAGCCACAATCTGCTCTGATGGTACTACCCATGGCTCACTACCCTAGGATGCGTCAAGCACAAGTGTCGTAGCCCTTTGTGGCACAATCAGCAACTGTCCAAGTGGGAGTAGCACTACCATCACGTGTTTCGCAACCTGTGGCACAAGGCTTTGTGCTAGTCTCACAAGCGACTACATAGGGCAAGGTTATCAAGGCCTGGAGGATAGTGTGCCCCAAGCAGCAACATCACCACATCTTCACACATCAAGGATGTCAAATTTGACGGCAAAAACTTTCCACACTAGGAACACAAGTTCAAACAAGTGACCTAGATACACGACATTTGGAAATTTTAAGCCTACTACACGCGTTTGCCCCTAGGGGCACTGTCTAGCATGGTGGCTGAGTACAACTACTTCACCCAAGCTGCTTTCATGGTGCTTGAAGACCATCTCATACCTCGCATCCAGCAAGCTATACGGATATACAAAGAGATTGCTGAGATGCTCGTTAAGCCTGGTCCTACCTGCTAAGAACCGACATGTCTGGTGACTCAAACTTCAAATATCAGCTCGTGACGGGACTGTCGCACATCAATCTCAACAACTTAGAGAGCATTGAGTCCTACATCAACAAAACAAAGTCTCATTACGATCTGCACGGAGTGACAGATGTTCCGGTCTTGAAGCGTGTGTTTGTGACCTTTCTCCTTAACGGACTGACAGGGGATTTTGACGATGTGAGGAAGGTACTGAAATTCAACAATGAAGTAGAGCTTACAGAAGCATACATGTCCAAGATTATTCTGACAGAGCAACGCGACCAACAGATGACAAGAGAGAAGGAGAGGATCCTTAGAAATGCAACTTACCAAGGATTGAGTGCAGTAGTGTCCAATGCTTAGCCCTCGTAGAATAACAAGTCAACGAGGAACTCCGCGTCCACCCCGTCTTCTGCCCACTCTGAACCAAACGCCATCATCCATAGTACACGCGGCCAAAATGCGGGGTCACGACTTGCAGTTGAGTGCCATTATTGCAGGAAGATTGGGCACCTGATGCGGGAATGCAGAAAAATGATGTGGGATTAGGACAAATCAAGGCAACAGCAACGTTACAAAGCAAACAACTCAAGAGGAAAGGGGGAGGATAAGACGAGTGGCAGTAAGGAGAAGTAGCCAGAGAGAGGTGAGAATAAAGAGGCCAAGAAGCATGATGGAGGCAAGGAGAAGCATTTTGACTACATTCAGTCCATTTTCTAGCTCTCATCCAAGCAAACTGATGAGCTTGCCTGCTCCACTTACGTGTGGTACCTTGAGAGTGGGTACACTTCGCACATCACCCATGACAAAACCTACCTACACGAGCTAGAACCCTGCTCCAAAGGCTTCGTCATGGTGGAAAACAAGCAACAGGTGCATATTTTGCACAAAGGAAAGATGAAAGTGACCTGCAATGGTGCTAAGGTGAATTTTGGGGATATGTTGTACATACCTGACATCAGAGTGAACCTCCTCTCACTAGGGCAGGTGATGAAGAGGAGCACGCGGATCATCGGCAGCAGAAAACATGTGACCATTAAGAGCCGTGAAGGGGAGAGCTTTGTTGAAGGTTGCCTTCTTCCTCACGGCATGATTGAGCAAGACTTTGAAGCACTAGCTCAAACAAAGGGGTCAAATACGCCCTTCGCAGTAGCTAGTTTCCACCAGGTTTCTGGCGTAGACCTCAATTTGTGGCACAAAAGGCTCCGCCACATCAACAACCATACCATACTAGTAATGTAGAAGTACGAGCAGGTCAACGTTCTTGATGTATAAGAAAGGAATAGTAAGGATGCAGCAGAGCCTTGTGAGAAGTGTACGAGAAAAACTATCATGAAAGATGTTTCCTGTGGTAATGAAGTGCGGCGTCAGCCAGAAGCTGAAACTAATCCACACTGATATATGTGGACCTCTACCAACGTCCACGCTCTATGGAGGACATCGATACTGTTTTCTTGGTGTAGAAAATACCACAAGGATGGTGTGGAGCTATCCTCTCCGCATATGAGAAGAACCTCTAGCATGCTTCTTTAAGTGGCTCGCACTTGTCAAAAAGCAAAGGCAACAAGAAACTACAGGTTTTACGCTCAGAATCTGCTGGCGAGTACACCAGCACAGATTTTCCACACAACTGGAGGATCTCGGTATTGTGAAGCAGTTCTTTACGCCCTTCACCACGTAACAGAATGACATAGCAGAGAGAGCAAACTGCACAATGAAAGAGACATTGAAGTCAATCTTGCGAGGAGCACAGCAAGACAACTTGTGGTGGCTATTTGCATTGTGGAAAGCAATGTGGGTATGCAACCGGATGCAACACGTGTCGCTACCAAGAATGAAACCCTTTGAACCATATCAAGCCTGACATCGCCATGTTAGGGACCTTCGAGGGCATGGCATTATTTTATGTCCCAAAGAGGTGTCAGTGTAATCTAGCAGATAGACCAACATGGGGTGTGTTCCTCATCCAAAGCCCCAAGATGAAGGGGTGGGAAATCCACGACATGGAATCCCTTCGCATCTTCACCAGTAGAGATGACATATTTTTCAAGAACCTGATACGCTCCACCTGGGAGGCTAAGCAATCAAGTGAGCCTGCTCTACTCTAGACTTTCTAGGACTCTTACATGGAGACACTAGAAGAAGAGAAAGCTGATAGTGTTCCACTCATCCTTCTAGTGGCCCTTGGTGTGACCCTTGACACTCACCGAAAAGAACACATCACCGCTAGTCATGAGGCACTTGTAGTACCTCGGGAAAAAATACTGACCGTGGGAGCTAGGATGGTGCACATTCGGTTGGGAAACCACATGATCGAGCTCCTCGGCATCCGAGGCTTCACACACCTCTTGGAACAACAGTTGCAACAAGAAGAAGAGCAGGAGATCAATGAGGAAAATATTGCTATCATGGCTTACTCCATCTACAAAGATGCAAGTGATGTCTTGGCGATCTTCACCACCATGTACCTTGCAGCTCACGTCTCTATGAGCATGCTTCCAGCAGAGCCGAATACTCTGAAAGAAGCACTACAAGGTGAGCATGCTATAAAATGTAAAGCAACAATCGACGCAAATTACCAGAGTCTCATGGATGAAGGGATGTGGAGGCTCATAAAGCTTCCATCTGGGTCCCGACCAATGGGAGTGATATGGATGTTTCGTGTCAAAACAAAAGCAAATGGGAGCATTGACAAGATCAAGGCTCGCCTCGTGGCAAAGGGGTTCACGCTAGTTGAGGGGAAATACTTCTTCGTTACCTATGCTCCGATGAGCCGCTACACCACTGACCGCATCATGCAGGCGATTACAGGTGCAATGGTCTACAAGGTGCAGTAGGTCGACGTAAAAAATGCCTTTCTACATGGGGAGATAGATACAAATGTCTACATGAAGCAACCTGTGGGCTACGACAAAAAAATTGGCAGAGTGTGCAAACTAGTCTGCAAGGATTTGAGCAAAGCCCCTACTTTGGTTCAGGAATTTGCAAGCAATAGAATAGTCTCTCGGCTTTCATCCTTCTGCATATGAAGACTGCCTCTTCCTACATTGGCCATGACCAGACACGAAGCCAGACTCCTACATACTGGATTACGTCGACGACCTCATCATAGGTCCGTTGGCAGAGTTCATCAAAGGAACAGCAGTCGTCATGGCACAAGAATTCAATGTGAAACTCATACCCAGCTTTGAGTACTATCTGGGTATGAACATCGAACGCGACGGTGAAGCGAATTTGCTTCACTTGAGCCAGCAGACATATGCTTACAAAGTTTATGACCAATTCAAAGTTCCTGATCGACACGTACCAACACCTCTGCCATTACAGCCCCTAACGCATCAAGGACAGAGGGGAAGGAGCGAGACTGACTACTGTAGTAGAGTCAAATCGTTGATGCACCCAACAAGTTGTACACAAGCAACTTACCATGCAACAATGAGACCTGTACGGAGGTTGCGTGCAAGGCGCTCGATTAAGCTCTAGGCTACCTAGTGACAAATGGTGAGATCAGTCTTGTTTTTAGGATGCCAGCTAGCCTCAACCTTGAGTGCTATGTTGACGTAGATCTTAGAGGAACAGAAGAAGACCGTCATAGTACAACGGGTTGTGTGTGCTTGCTCGGCGGAGAAGTAGTGTCTTGGACCAACAAGCGCAAAAACCTCATCACATTCAGTTCAGCTGAAACTGATTACGTGGCTGCTACTTAAGCATCACGGGAGGTCACGTATCTTTGTAACCTCCTGAAGAAAATTGGGTTTGCCCAAACATAGCCAAAGGCATTTTTTTTGGACAACAAGTCCGCAATTGACCTTGCAAACTTGACGAAATTTCAAGGTCAAACAAAGCACATTGAGATTTGTGGGCACTAGATCCGTTCAAAGGTCAAAGATAGTAGAATCAAACTTGTGCATGTGTCAGTATCTAAGTAAGGAGTCGACATTCTAACCAAGAGCGTCCCAGGGGACATTTCCTATAGGTGTGCAGGGTAATGTGGTCGCACCTCCAACGTCGTTTCGTAGTATGTGCAGAAGCGGCCAGTCGTAGAAGGGAAACGGATTTCGAACACATGCAACTCCGCCATCGTGCAAGCTTACTCTACGCACACAGATCTCACATGCTTCATAATACAAGACACAACGTTGGCTAAAAAAAAAATCCGGCGTAGCATCAACCTGTTATTCAACAAATCAAAGTGGATTTTTTGGACCACGGTAGGTGTGGAGTATTTTGCAAAGGTGACTCTGAAAAGCATTATCAAAAGATAGCAGAATGTTTTTGCAGCCTCTAGCTCATTGAAACAGCCCCAACAACACCGCAGCAGGATATCCTAGCTAAAGAGGAGCTGTAGTTTAAAAACCAGCTTCAAGTTCCTTTGTTTGCTAGAGGATCTGCTGGTGCATCAAAAATCATCGCAGTCAAAAAAGGACTTGTTGCACCTGCAAAAGCCTGCATTGACAGTAAAAATGGTCGAGAGCATCTGCTTGACCTCGGAAGAAAAAAAACAAAAGGGCAAGGGGCTAGCTTGCGAGCAGCTGAAGAAGCTTTTGCAACTTGTGCAGATAGCGTAGTTGCATAGTGAGAACCAATGCGGATTTAAGGAGGTAGCGACGAGCAAGAGACAAAGGGAAAAAAGAAGAGGAGATGCGAACGAGCAAGTGAGTGGCCTTGGAGCTTGCGACTGCTCGCCAGGAGCCTTACTGCGTAAGTCAGAAATCAAGGGGTAGCAAGTGTAGGGTTCGCTTGCTAATCGTGGCCAAGATGCGAGCAAGAAATGTAGCCCCGGCGGCGAACAAGATGAAAACAGTCGAAGGCAAGGTGATGAAGGTGGAAGACAGGATGAAAGTGGCGGGGAACAAGACAAAAGCGGGAATGGACAGAAGACAACGCAATCACTTAGAAGGAGTTGTGCTCTGTGTTTCCTAAACTACGTTGCTCTGACAACCTCACCTCCTTGGTTCAGTCGAAGGCACCCAACTAGTTCTGAGCAAAATGGGACCTCTCTTCGTCACGAAAAACGAAGGGTTCATACCTGATCCTTTGGAAATTTGCGAAGACGACCACTGTGGATGATTTGTCCAAGAATGGCGGTTCCCAATCGACATGCAACAGAAAACAACGACTGAAATTGGTTTTCAAACGAGAGAGTATCAATAAAGTGGATGTTACTATTATAGACAAGCTGCTTGCAACTGAAAATGCTAAGGACAACCTCAAGAACGTCCAGGACACCTTTTGTATTGCTATAGCAACTGTAAAGTCAATATAGAATCAAGAAACAAGTTTTCTGGAAGATTCTACAACTCTAGAGATGTAAAAAGGATGTAGGAAGGAGCCATAAGAGCAAAACCAACATCCGCAACCTCATCCTCGTGAAGCACCAGGCAGATTGCTTTTGAATGAGGCAACCCAAGATTTCATGGAGTGGCCCGAACTCGACGCAACATTTTTTGGTTACAACAAAGTGATAGAGAAGAGGGCCTATGGGCCCAGAATAGGTTAGGAAGTGATCCGGGCACCGTGTCAAGAGGGAATATTATTTCCTAGGATTTCGAGCTGATATTAACAATTTTCCAGATTTTCCTCTCCGTGAGGAGGACACTCAGCTCCATTTCTTGGACAAAGATTTTTGGGGGAGACTTGAGGATTTTTTGGGAGCTGGCAAGAGTGACAGGGTTCAAACCACCAATGCACCTATCGAGGTGAAGTGTTGAGAGGTGCGATTATTGCGTAGGTATCAAGGTCCAATATGGTGAAGACGACACTGCATTTGAAGCACTGTATGGAAAGTTATAGATTTGACGGTGAGTTCTAGGGTCCACGTCCATTGGGAAATCTCTCCTGTACAGGCCACATGAATTCTGGCAACTAGCCGTGAAGCAGCCTTATGGTTCTGGTTTGTAATATAGTGTGTTGGAATGCGCAACAGGGTTGCGTATGCCTCTAGTTAGCTTTAGGAGGGAGGGAAGCTACCTACTATGCAACATTGCACAACTACCCAGGTCAGAGAGTCCTCTAGTTGACAGGATAGGAAGCATGCATTCTCAACACGAGGCCTACAGCCACATGCATGAAGCCTGGACCTTTCAACCCGCATGGGCAAATCTAGTGCGAGCTTGAAAAGGCTCCTGATTGACAGATCTGATGCAACAACATGGCATGATCAACAACCATTAGAGGAAAGTCTAAAGAGCAAGATCTTTGAGAAACTTCACCTAAAGACCTAACAAAGCTTCCTCAAGGAGGAAGGTTCTCCCTAGGGTAGTAGGGATGCTAGCAAAAACTTTGAACTATAGGAAGCTTCTCCTGGAAGGAAGATTCTTTAAGAGATAGCAAACCTGAACAACCTGAAGGAAGTTCCCCCTTTAGGTGATCAACTTGCCAGTTCCACAGGTATAAAAGGCAAAGCTCCTTTTAGTTCAAAATCACCTCAGCATTCTTCAAGCACCCAGCTTTGCTCAAGGCTCTGACTCTAAAGTCCAGACCAAGACCCTGCTGGAGATTCCTCCAAGGCCCCTGTAAGACTTGCAAGGCCTGTCAGCCTAGGTGGAGGCTTCCCTGGAAGCTAGTCAACCTGGAGACTGCACCAAGACTCTTGCCATGACGGCCTACAAGGCCTTAGCAAGATTTTGCCCCTTTCAAGGCCAGGAGATTTGCTAGCGTAGCGTGCTTAGCCTTTCCATGTACCATACTTGTACTTTACATCAATCAAGATTTCAGTCCAGAGTTCCCATACCTTCTCATGCTATTGTCTAAGCTGCAATAACTGGTCACCCAAAGATCTTTCCAACAAGGGTCCTAGTTCTTGCTGCGTGTTTCAGAGAACTCAACAGATGATACGCATGATTGAAGTCTAAATGGCGGAACCATTGATGCCCTCTCACTTGGTGAGTGATGAATATAAATTGGGGTACCCGACTAGTACTGATGATACATGAGTGTAGTCATAGCCCTATTTAGAAGACATAGACTATTGTAAACGGGGGTTTTAAATGCACCTGAGAGGGGCAAAGAATCTTCTATGGGTCCTCAACAATTAATGAGCCACAGGGCAGTGGTCAACGATCAAAAGAGTAACTTCTGCCATGTGATTAGATCGATCAGATTTTTAAAGTCAACAAATTTGAAGGCGACACTTTCAGTCTATGATCAATTGACGAGTGAACACGTCATGGATATTGATAGAAAAAAATACCTAAACCAAGGTCGGTGACATGCGTTCATCCGGATTTCGGTGAAATTCAATTTCAGAATAAACGAGCGAGACTTAATTTCGTCCAATGCTGGACAAGAGTGTTATGAAGATCTCATAGAATTTTGCAAACCGACTATGACATAGTTGGCATCACGTCAAGGTCTAGCTTTTGCAATCAAACCTTATGACCATGGAGACGATCTATCAGCCAATAACTTCAAGCTAACAGTGTGTTAGCACTTACTTCTTGGTGATCTAATTGACCACATAATGAATTACAATCAACATTGAGGAAAATTAATGACTAGTGTGTCATAACTACATGTTGATATGAGATCTTATCAAGATGGATCTAGAGAGACAATGTTTGTCATAATATTCTTTCAAATTTCAAAGAAACTTCTTAAAAATGAGCACATTGTGACACGGTACACTAGTTGTGTAAGTCACGCTCTTCAAACATCATGTGGATGAATTTCGCTCATACCAAAGGCATGCTGTAGCACCGGCTTTCATATTTGTTCCAAAAAAACTAGTTTCCAAGAGAGATTATAGCAATTTTAGTGTAGTTGAACTACACTTTGCGGACTCTGAAGGTCATTGTAAAGGGATTTATCTCCCTTACCTGTAGAGATGGTTCAATTGAAGTACGTTACCTAATGCAAGTACAATATGTTTTCGATGTCGCTACGGTGGTATCCATAACGGTGGTTGGTTTTTGGATGTCGTCTGTAAGGGCAATCCCCACAAAAGTGCCTTGGGTGAGGAATATGGAAAACAATCTCTTGAGTGAAAGAACCACATGTACACAATAAAAGACGTTCAAGCAACATGTTTTGTTGTGACTTGGAAAAAAGCGACTAGTTCATGAATGGAACCTTAAGATGTGATGACACAAGCGGAGAAGGACTTCTCCACTGGTTGTTCCAAACTTACTAGATGTGATTTGGGAGTTTTTGATGAAAATCACATGGAATTGACATCTAAAAGGTGTTCTTCCAACTTCTACCGTAATGATTGAGATCATGGTACACCTGTTTGGTGAATACTATATGATGAACACTTCGATTGTGGATAGGATCCATGGTCGTTGAGATTGGAAATCTTAGCTAATCTAGTTCAAAAGCAGTGTGCTCTTGAAAGGGACGTGAGCGGTAGCCTACAGTAACCATTTCATGTTGAAATGAGGGGATGCTGGTTGAGACCAAGATCAACTAGGTCAATGCACTGTTGTGTCCAGTGATGGACTTTAAGAGGGATTGTGCATGCCGGACGACCAATGCTGCCTCCTTCAAAGATGAGTGGAGTCTTTGAACAGTAAAAAATGTGTGCTAAGCAACCATGTCTTAGGGTTTTGGTGCCTTCCAAACCGAAGAAAAGAGCAAGCATGCGGATTGCATGGGCTTAGTGGAGCTTGGTTGACTTCAGCAAACCAACCCACGAGTGTTGGAGAAGGTGTAGTAGACCTGCACGTGGTTATGAACATGTGGTTGCAAACCAAGAGGAATGATTTACAAATCTTGGATTGCACATATTGATTTTGACCCGGGGCGGTACCACCTTGGCATCAACCTCTTGGAAGAGACCATGTCAGAATTAAATGGGAAATAATGTTTGGATTTGGATAGTTTTTGGGGGGATGCCCGGTTAATTGGTCGTAGGGATGCTCCTTGAAAAGGGGAAGGGGATGTCACCACAATAGCTTGGTGAAAATATACCACACGGAATGTCGAACATTTTTTCTTCCATTCCCTCTTCTTAACTAGGAAGTCGAAATTGACAATGTACATCCCAAAGGGCTCCAAACATGTTGATGATACTTATGTGTGATGAATCTTCCACGAACGAAGACCAACACCTGCGTTCAAATGTATAGAGGTTGTACGTGCTTCGTCTTGGCAAGAGCCAAGGGATTTCATGGTTAAAATGTAATGTTGTACGCACATGATCACAATCGTGAAAAATGATGCACAAGCGTGGTTGATTCTACATGAACATGACGGAATAGTGTTGCGGATGACAAGGGTTCACAATTATCCTCTTATGCATCATTGTTTTTGTAGGGTTTGCAATTCAAAGTACGCAATGATCAAACCTCTATAAGCAAGGATGAATCGGGATGGCTTAGAGAAAAGGTGGTGGAATGTAGCGTGCGTTCCTTTATTAGGATAAAACATGGTCTTAAAATATTTACAACATGTTTCAGGGTCTCAAGATTGGAGTCTCAAGGTGTCCTTGTCCATGAAATGATGCACAGGCAAGAGGTAAGGTCGAATCTTGTCCGGAAAATATCTTTAGTGTGAATTTGGGGCGAGAGGAGTGTCCCGATGGAGATTCCATTGCGTCACTCCTCTTTCACCCATTGAGCGCCGCTAGGGTCCTGTTTCCACATGGCTGTGCCACATGGAAGGATTAGGCTAGGATGTATGTTTTGAAATCCATGCCCAAAGACAATCGTGTCCGTTTCACCGTGATGCGTCTCAGCCAAAATGGCTCAGGCTGCCAGTCACTCGCTCTTCACGGATGACTATTGTGAGGGCCTAATTTGAGGTTCCACACTTAGTCGTAAAACAGGCCCAAGTTGTTACAGGCACATTGCATAATTGTGGCCCACCAAAACGTAGAGATGCACACAGCCAATTTCATGTAAATAAAAGGTAAAACAATTGTCATAAACCACTTACTTGGTAGTGTCCACACCTAAACCATTCTCCAGGAAGTACAAGAGTGGTATTTCATGCAGTTGAGAAATTTTATGGACAACAAAAAAGGTGGTTTACATAGTTTTACAAAAGTTATCCTTTTGGTTTTATGTGGCACGTATTTCCTTGATATAGTGGGCATGATAGGAACAATAACTTTTGTTGTTCAAAAAGTAGGTGAACTTATTTTTTTCTACTAGGAACAAAGACCACGTGAATGATGGGAAAACTATTGAAAAGGATAAAAAATATGTTGAACAATATTTGTTATGCTATGTGTGCCTAGAATATTTGGAGGTAAACATCGTTGCTAAAATTGAATTTGTCTTGATGTTAATGTTATAATCAGGAAAGTTATTGGAAATGATTCATATAAGATTATAAATTCATCTTAAAAGTCGATTTAAAATATTTTAGAAATTGTTTGTGGACTGTGTAATATTTGTTTTCTTGAAAATGTTTTCAAGGATATTTTTACTTTCACTATTGTAATAAATCGGTATTTTTTCAGAAAACCTAACATTTAGATTTGTTTCTAGAAATTATTTTTTAATATTTTTTTTCTTATAATTAATGTCCGTTTTGATTCGTAATGCTACATTTTGTGATTTACTTTTTCAAATATTCTCATGTACGTTTCAGTTTGTGTACAACCTATCATCTACTTTTTTTCCCGTCCTTTCTTCCCTGTTCTTCTTTATAAGATGAATAAGGAAGTTTCCCCTTACGTACAAAAGAGTTTTGGACCATAAAAATTCTACGTATTTTTAGTTCTTAATTGCATGATACTAGTACAAAATTTCAAGAGTTGTGGTGTTGGTACTTGATCTAGGCTTTTCAAAGTGCTTAGTTTTTATTGTATGCGAGAGAAACAATTCAACATTTTTTAATGTATTTGTATTCGATGTAGTTCACGATATATTGATTTAGAACTTCCCAAGTTTGCAGCATGGTTGCTTTTGGTGCCATGTACCTTTACCGCGTTGTTTGGACCACGGTTGTGTTGCGAAGGGTAGGAGAAGATGAACAACAGAACTGAATAAATGGGAATTTGTGACGAGTCTGCTGAATCACGACTTGGCTCCGGGCAAGTATTCAGACATCGTTCTCATATTAGCAAGTAGAGAGCTTAAGGAACAGTATCACCGCCCTGGGGGCGGTGATACTGTTTCGTGATATGGTGGACGATTGTAATCTTCACCATGATCAGAACTGTACCGGAAAACGTTTTCGCAGCGCCGCCGAATGGCGTCCACGTTATTTCATAGCACGACGATGTTTTTGGTCCATTCCAGCCGTTGGACGGCCCGCGTTAATTCCAACGACAATGATTGCTGTCACAACCAGGTTAATTACAAGCTGTCTCGACCAGGTTAATTGGAAGCGGTCGGTGTAATTAGACGTTGACGTTGGTTCGAGGCCCTTCGTAGTTTCGAAAGGACGAGGATTAGCATAGCGACCACGTCATGTCACCAACGACAGGAAATGAAGCAAGCATGTTAATGTGAACTACACAGTGCATGCATTGGCCGACGTTAATGTGAGGTACACCGATGAGTGAACGGGGGCAGTTAGCTAGAACGTCCTTTGTTCAACGTCCGAGGTTTCCCGCCATTGATGTGTTTTGACATGAAGTAGTCGATACGTCATGTTATTGAAGGAGACAGAAACGGAGGAAAGGCGATACATCATCGTCATGTCATCCGACGGTCGCACGAATGGCGGCAATGG
>SZWC01002389.1:139423-155406 GCA_023375785.1 Penium margaritaceum
AACCTACCATACCAACCAGGCCACAGCTCACTCCCCAGCAAGTGAAGGAGGCGTGGACTAGGATCAAGGCTCGCTGGGACACGCTCCTTGCAACGGAGGAACAACCTAGTTGGGTGAACGACCCATCTGAACCAGAGACCATGTGCTGGATTTTAGGTGAACGCATGCCAACTCCACGTCCACCTAACACCCCTGATCCTTGGATGCCTTGGGCTTGATATCCTTGTTGGTTGCTGTGGTTCTGTTATCACTACGTTATTATGAACGTACTCAAAGTTCCTCATTTTGCAATTGCCACAGAACGCCATTCAACTATGTAGAATGTATGCCTGGTCAATGCTACGTGACGTATGGTACAACACACAGACTTGCAGCGGCAAAGAGAACAATGAAATTCAGTCATCACTTTCATGCTGGTGTAATGACATGGAAAGGTCGGTAGTTTTAATGAAAATGGTTCTTCGGTTGTAATCAGTGTCCAAGTTTAGCAAACACTAGAGAGAGTGGAATGGTGAAACGAAATTGTGTACATCTTCGTGAACATGAAGCCCAGAATAACAGAGGTGCTAAGTCACATGTACTGATCCACAACTGAACGTGCACGGGTAGCGCACACAGCTCCGACTATGGGGCAGTGCAACCATAGGGCTTGTCTGAAGCTACTAGAAACATTTTACGGCTTGCCTAAGGCTACTGGAAACATTTGACGGCTCGTTGATCTGTTTCTGATTGACCCTGATTCCGCCGACCACACCGAAAAAACAGTGGGTGCGCACACAGCTCCGGGCTATGGGGCAGTGCAACCATAGGGAGGTTTGTGAAAGCAAATGCACAGTGTATTGGGGGGGGCCTAAGGCTACTAGAAACATTTTACGGCTCGTCGATCTGTTTGTGATTGACCCTGATTCTGCCCACCACACATGAAAAACAGTGGGTGCGCACACAGCTCCGGGCTATGGGGCGGTGCAACCAAAGGGAGGTTTGTGAAAGCAAATGCACAGTGTATCAGGGCTTGCCTAAGGCTACTATAAACATTTTTTGGCTCGTCGATCTGTTTCCTATTCACCATGATTCTGCCGACCCCGAGAGCGCGTACGCACCCCGCTCGAGAATTGATTACGGGCAAACGGTGCATCAGAATGGAGAGTGTAAAAATGCGGCGCGTAGAGGGAGTCGTACGCTACCGCCCGGTGTCATCGTCTNGATGAAACACCCACCGTGGGTGCGGAGAGCGCGCCGGGAGCCGTGAGCGCAGGCACGGACCCCGAGAGCGCGTACGCACCCCGCTCGAGAATTGATTACGGGCAAACGGTGCATCAGAATGGAGAGGCGAAAAATGCGGCGCGTAGAGGGAGTCGTACGCTACCGCCCGGTGTCATTGTCTTGATGAAACACCCACCGTGGGTGCGGAGAGCGCGCCGGGAGCCGTGAGCGTAGGCACGGACCCCGAGAGCGCGTACGCACCCCGCTCGAGAATTGATTACGGGCAAACGGTGCATCAGAATGGAGAGGCAAAAAGTGCGGCGCGTAGAGGGAGTCGTACGCTACCGCCCAGTGTCATCGTCTCGATGAAACACCCACCGTGGGTGCGGAGAGCGCGCCGGGAGCCGTGAGCGCAGGCACGGACCCCGAGAGCGCGTACGCACCCCAATCGAGAATTGATTACGGGCAAACGGTGAATCAGAATGGAGAGGCGAAAGATGCGGTGCGTAGAGGGAGTCGTACGCTACCACCCGGTGTCATCGTCTTGATGAAACACCCACCGTGGGTGCGGAGAGCGCGCCGGGAGCCGTGAGCGCAGGCACGGATCCCGAGAGCGCGTACGCACCCCGCTCGAGAATTGATTACGGGCAAACGGTGCATCAAGAATGGAGAGGCGAAAAATGCGGCGCGTAGAGGGAGTCGTACACTACCGCACGGTGTCATCGTCTCGATGAAACACCCACCGTGGGTGCGGAGAGCGTGCCGGGAGCCGTGAGCGCAGGTACGGACCCCGAGAGCGCGTACGCACCCCGCTCGAAAATTGATTACGGGCAAACGGTGCATCAGAATGGAGAGGCAAAAAATGCAGCGCGTAGAGGGAGTCCTACACTACCGCCCGGTTTCATCGTCTCGATGAAACACCCACTGTGGGTGCGGAGAGCGCGCCGGGAGTTGTGAACGCAGGCACGGACCCCGAGAGCGCGTATGCACCCCGCTCGAGAATTGATTACGGGCAAACGGTGCATCAGAATGGAGAGGCGAAAAATGCGGCGCGTAGAGGGAGTCGTACGCTACCGCCCGGTGTCATCGTCTNGATGAAACACCCACCGTGGGTGCGGAGAGCGCGCCGGGAGCCGTGAGCGCAGGCACGGACCCCGAGAGCGCGTATGCACCCCGCTCGAGAATTGATTACGGGCAAACGGTGCATCAGAATGGAGAGGCAAAAAATGCGGCGCGTAGAGGGAGTTGTACGCTACCGCCCGGTGTCATCGTCTTGATGAAACACCCACCGTGGGTGCGGAGAGCGTGCCGGGAGCCGTGAGCGCAGGCAAGGACCCAGAGAGCGCGTACGCACCCCGCTCGAGAATTGATTATGGGCAAACGGTGCATCAGAATGGAGAGGCAAAAAATACGGTGCGTAGAGGGAGTCGTACGCTACCGCCCGGTGTCATCGTCATGATGAAACACCCACCGTGGGTGCGGAGAGCGCGCCGGGAGCCGTGAGCGCAGGCACGGACCCCGAGAGCGCGTACGCACCCCGCTCGAGAATTGATTACGGGCAAACGGTGCATCAGAATGGAGAGGCAAAAAATGCGCCGCGTAGAGGGAGTCGTACGCTACCGCCCGGTGTCATCGTCTCGATGAAACACCCACCGTGGGAGCGGAGAGCGCGCCGGGAGCCGTGAGCGCAGGCACGGACCCCGAGAGCGCGTACGCACCCCGCTCGAGAATTGATTACGGGCAAACGGTGCATCAGAATGGAGAGGCAAAAAATGCGGCGCGTAGAGGGAGTCGTACGCTACCGCCCGGTGTCATTGTCTCGATGAAACACCCACCGTGGGTGCGGAGAGCGCGCCGGGAGTCGTGAGCGCAGGCATGGACCCCGAGAGCGCGTACGCACCCCACTCGAGAATTGATTACGGGCAAACGGTGCATCAGAATGGAGAGGCAAAAAATGCGGCGCGTAGAGGGAGTTGTACGCAACCGTCCGGTGTCATCGTCTTGATGAAACACCCACCGTGGGTGCGAAGAGCGCGCCGGGAGCCGTGAGCGCAGGCACGGACCCCGAGAGCGCGTACACACCCCGCTCGAGAATTGATTACGGGCAAACGGTGCATCAGAATGGAGAGGCGAAAAATGCGGCGAGTAGAGGGAGTTGTACGCTACCGCCCGGTGTCATCGTCTCGATGAAACACCCACCGTGGGTGCGGAGAGCGCGCCGGGAGCCGTGAGCGCAGGCACGGACCCCGAGAGCGCGTATGCACCCCGCTCGAGAATTGATGACAGGCAAACGGTGCATCAGAATGGAGAGGCGAAAAATGCGGCGCGTAGAGGGAGTTGTACGCTACCGCCCGGTGTCATCGTCTCGATGAAACACCCACCGTGGGTGCGGAGAGCGCGCCGGGAGCCGAGAGCGCAGGCACGGACCCCGAGAGCGCGTATGCACCCTGCTCGAGAATTGATTACGGGCAAACGGTGCATCAGAATGGAGAGGCGAAAAATGCGGCGCGTAGAGGGAGTCCTACGCTACCGCCCGGTGTCATCGTCTCGATGAAACACCCACTGTGGGTGCGGAGAGCGCGCCGGGAGCCGTGAGCGCAGGCACGGACCCCGAGAGCGCGTACGCACCCCGCTCGAGAATTGATTACGGGCAAACGGTGCATCAGAATGGAGAGGCGAAAAATGCGGCACGTAGAGGGAGTCGTACGCTACCGCCCGGTGTCATCGTCTCGATGAAACACCCACCGTGGGTGCAGAGAGCGCGCCGGGAGTTGTGAGCGCAGGCACGGACCCCGAGAGCGCGTACGCACCCCGCTCGAGAATTGATTACGGGCAAACGGTGCATCAGAATGGGGAGGCGAAAAATGCGGCGAGTAGAGGGAGTTGTACGCTACCACCCGGTGTCATCATCTCGATGAAACACCCACCGTGGGTGCGGAGAGCGCGCCGGGAGCCGTGAGCGCAGGCACGGACCCGGAGAGCGCGTACGCACCCCGCTCAAGAATTGATTACGGGCAAACGGTGCATCGAGACGGAGAGGCGAAAAATGCGGCGCGTAGAGGGAGTTGTACGCTACCGCCCGGTGTCATCGTCTCGATGAAACACCCACCGTGGGTGCGGAGAGTGCGCCGGGAGCCGTGAGCGCAGGCACGGACCCCGAGAGCGCGTACGCACCCAGCTCGAGAATTGATTACGGGCAAACGGTGCATCAGAATGGAGAGGCGAAAAATGCGGCGCATAGAGGGAGTCGTATGCTACCGCCCGGTGTCATCGTCTTGATGAAACACCCACCGTGGGTGTGGAGAGAATGCCGGGAGCCGTGAGCGCAGGCACGGACCCCGAGAGCGCGTACGCACCCCGCTCGAGAATTGATTACGGGCAAACGGTGCATCAGAATGGAGAGGCGAAAAATGCGGCGCGTAGAGGGAGTCATACGCTACCGCCCGGTGTCATCGTCTCGATGAAACACCCACCGTGGGTGCGGAGAGCACGCCGGGAGCCGTGAGCGCAGGAACGGACCCCGAGAGCGCGTACGCACCCCGCTCGAGAATTGATTACGGGCAAACGGTGCATCAGAATGGAGAGGCAAAAAATGCGGCGCGTAGAGGGAGTCATACGCTACCGCCCGGTGTCATCGTCTCGATGAAACACCCATCGTGGGTGCGGAGAGCGCGCCGGGAGCCGTGAGCGCAGGCACGGACCCCGAGAGCGCGTACGCACCCCGCTCGAGAATTGATTACGGGCAAACGGTGCATGAGAATGGAGAGGCAAAAAATGCTGCGCGTAGAGGGAGTCGTACGCTACCGCCTAGTGTCATCGTCTCGATGAAACACCCACCGTGGGTGCGGAGAGCGCGCCGGGAGCCTTGAGCGCAGGCACGGACCCCGAGAGCGCGTACGCACCCCGCTCGAGAATTGATTACGGGCAAACGGTGCATGAGAATGGAGAGACGAAAAATGCGGCGCGTAGAAGGAGTCGTACGCTACCGCCCGGTGTCATCGTCTCGATGAAACACCCACCGTGGGTGCAAAGAGCGCGCCGGGAGCCGTGAGCGCAGGCACGGACCCCGAGAGCGCGTACGCACCCCGCTTGAGAATTGATTACGGGCAAACGGTGCATCAGAATGGAGAGGCGAAAAATGCGGCGCGTAGAGGGAGTCGTACGCTACCGCCCGGTGTCATCGTCTTGATGAAACACCCACCGTGGGTGCGGAGAGCGCACCGGGAGCCGTGAGCGCAGGCACGGACCCCGAGAGCACGTACGCAACCCGCTCGAGAATTGATTACGGGCAACCAGTGCATCAGAATGGAGAGGCGAAAAATGCGGTGCGTAGAGGGAGTCGTACGCTACCGCCCGGTGTCATCATCTTGATGAAACACCCACCGTGGGTGCAGAGAGGGCGCCGGGAGCCGTGAGCGCAGGCACGGACCCCGAGAGCGCGTACACACCCCGCTCAAGAATTTATTACGGGCAAACAGTGCATCAGAATGGAGAGGCGAAAAATGCGGCGCGTAGAGGGAGTCGTACGCTACCGCCCGGTGTCATCGTCTTGATGAAACACCCACCGTGGGTGCGGAGAGCGCGCCGGGAGCCGTGAGCGCAGGCACGGACCCCGAGAGCGCGTATGCACCCCGCTCGAGAATTGATTACGGACAAACGGTGCATCAGAATGGAGAGGCGAAAAATGCGGCGCGTAGAGGGAGTCGTACGCTACCGCCCGGTGTCATCGTCTCGATGAAACACCCACCGTGGGTGCGGAGAGCGCGCCGAGAACCGTGAGCGCAGGCACGGACCCCGAGAGCGCGTACGCACTCCGCTCGAGAATTGATTACGGGCAAACGGTGCATCAGAATGGAGAGGCGAAAAATGCGGTGCGTAGAGGGATTCTTACGCTACCGCCCGGTGTCATCGTCTCGATGAAACACCCACCGTGGGTGCGGAGAGCGCGCCGGGAGCCATGAGCGCAGGCACTGACCCAGAGAGCGCGTACGCACCCCGCTCGAGAATTGATTACGGGCAAACGGTGCATCAGAATGGAGAGGCGAAAAATGCGGCGCGTAGAGGGAGTAGTACGCTACCGCCCGGTGTCATCGTCTTGATGAAACACCCACCGTGGGTGCGGAGAGCGCGCCGGGAGCTGTGAGCGCAGGCATGGACCCCGAGAGCGCGTACACACCCCGCTCGAGAATTGATTACGGGCAAACGGTGCATCAGAATGGAGAGGCAAAAAATGCGGCGCGTAGAGGGAGTCGTATGCTACCGCCCGGTGTCATCGTCTCGATGAAACACCCACCGTGGGTGCGAAGAGCGCGCCGGGAGCCGTGAGCGCAGGCACGGACCCCGAGAGCGCGTACGCAACCCGCTCGAGAATTGATTACGGGCAAACGGTGCATCAGAATGGAGAAGCGAAAAATGCGGCGCGTAGAGGGAGTTGTACGCTACCGCCCTGTGTCATCGTCTTGATGAAACACCCACCGTGGGTGCGGAGAGCGCACCGGGAGCCGTGAGCGCAGGCACGGACCCCGAGAGCACGTACGCACCCCGCTCGAGAATTGATTACGGGCAAACGGTGCATCAGAATGGAGAGGCGAAAAATGCGGTGCGTAGAGGGAGTCGTACGCTACCGCCCGGTGTCATCATCTTGATGAAACACCCACCGTGGGTGCAGAGAGGGTGCCGGGAGCCGTGAGCGCAGGCACGGACCCCGAGAGCGCGTACGCACTCCGCTCGAGAATTGATTACGGGCAAACGGTGCATCAGAATGGAGAGGCGAAAAATGCGGTGCGTAAAGGGATTCTTACGCTACCGCCCGGTGTCATCGTCTCGATGAAACACCCACCGTGGGTGCGGAGAGCGCGCCGGGAGCCATGAGCGCAGGCACGGACCCAGAGAGCGCGTACGCACCCCGCTCGAGAATTGATTACGGGCAAACGGTGCATCAGAATTGAGAGGCGAAAAATGCGGCGCGTAGAGGGAGTCGTACGCTACTGCCCGTAGTCATCGTCTTGATGAAACACCCACCGTGGGTGCGAAGAGCGCGCCGAGAGCTGTGAGCGCAGGCATGGACCCCGAGAGCGCGTACGCACCCCGCTCGAGAATTGATTACGGGCAAACGGTGCATCAGAATGGAGAGGCAAAAAATGTGGCGCGTAGAGGGAGTCGTATGCTACCGCCCGGTGTCATCGTCTCGATGAAACACCCACCATGGGTGCGAAGAGCGCGCCGGGAGCCGTGAGCGCAGGCACTGACCCCGAGAGCGCATACGCACCCCGCTCGAGAATTCATTACGGGAAAACGGTGCATCAGAATGGAGAGGCAAAAAATGCGGCGCGTAGAGGGAGTTGTACGCTACCGCCCGGTGTCATCGTCTTGATGAAACACCCACCGTGGGTGCGGAGAGCGCGCCGGGAGCCGTGAGCACAGGCACGGACCCCTAGAGCGCGTACGCACCCCGCTCGAGAATTGATTACGGGCAAACGGTGCATGAGAATGGAGAGGCGAAAAATGCGGCGCATAGAGGGAGTTGTACGCTACCGCCCGGTGTCATTGTCTTGATGAAACACCCACCGTGGGTGCAGAGAGCGCGCCGGGAGCCGTGAGCGCAGGCATGGACCCCGAGAGCGCGTACGCACCCCGCTCGAGAATTGATTACAGGCAAACGGTGCATCAGAATGGAGAGGCGAAAAATGCGGCGCGTAGAGGGAGTCGTACGCTACCGCCCGGTGTCATCGTCTTGATGAAACACCCACCGTGGGTGCGAAGAGCGCGCCGGGAGCCGTGAGCGCTGGCACGGACCCCGAGAGCGCGTATGTATCCCGCTCGAGAATTGATTACGGGCAAACGGTGCATCAGAATGGAGAGAGGAAAAATGCGGCACGTAGAGGGAGTCGTATGCTACCGCCCGGTGTCATCGTCTCGATGAAACACCAACCGTGGGTGCGGAGAGCGTGCCGGGAGCCGTGAGCGCAGGCACGGATACCGAGAGCGCGTACGCACCCCGCTCGAGAATTGATTACGGGCAAACGGTGCATCAGAATGGAGAGGCGAAAAATGCGGCGCGTAGAGGGAATCGTATGCTACCGCCCGGTGTCATCGTCTTGATGAAACACCCACCGTGGGTGCGGAGAGCGTGCCGGGAGCCGTAAGCGCAGGCAAGGACCCCGAGAGCGCGTACGCACCCCGCTCGAGAATTGATTACAGGCAAACGGTGCATCAGAATGGAGAGGCGAAAAATGCGGCGCGTAGAGGGAGTTGTACGCTACCGCCCGGTGTCATCGTCTCTATACAACACCCACTTTGGGTGCGGAGAGCGCGCCGGGAGGCGTGAGCGCAGGCACGTACCCCGAGAGCGCGTACGCACCCTGCTCGAGAATTCATTACGGGCAAACAGTGCATCAGAATGGAGAGGCAAAAAATGCGGCGCGTAGAGGGAGTCGTACGCTACCGCCCGGTGTCATCGTCTTGATGAAACACCCACCGTGGGTGCGGAGAGCGCGCCGGGAGCCGTGAGCGCAGGCACGGACCCCGAGAGCGCGAACGCATCCCGCTCAAGAATTGATTACGGGCAAACGGTGCATCAGAATGGAGAGGCGAAAAATGCGGCGCGTAGAGGGAGTCGTACGCTACCGCCCGGTGTCATTGTCTTGATGAAACACCCACCGTGGGTGCGGAGAGCGCACCGGGAGCCGTGAGCGCAGGCACGGACCCCGAGAGCACGTACGCACCCCGCTCGAGAATTGATGACGGGCAAACGGTACATCAGAATGGAGAGGCGAAAAATGCGGTGCGTAGAGGGAGTCGTACGCTACCGCCCGGTGTCATCATCTCGATGAAACACCCACCGTGGGTGCAGAGAGGGCGCCGGGAGCCGTGAGCGCAGGCACGGACCCCGAGAGCGCGTACGCACCCCGCTCAAGAATATATTACGGGCAAACGGTGCATCAGAATGGAGAGGCGAAAAATGCGGCGCGTAGAGGGAGTCGTACGCTACCTCCCAGTGTCATTGTCTTGATGAAATACCCACCGTGGGTGCGGAGAGCGTGCCGGGAGCCGTAAGCGCAGGCACGGACCCCGAGAGCGCGTACGCACCCCGCTCGAGAATTGATTACGGGCAAACGGTGCATCAGAATGGAGAGGCGAAAAATGCGGCGCGTAGAGGGAGTCGTACGCTACCGCCCGGTGTCATCGTCTTGATGAAACACCCACCGTGGGTGCGGAGAGCGCGCCGGGAGCCGTGAGCGCAGGCACGGACCCCGAGAGCGCGTACGCACCCCGCTCGAGAATTGATTACGGGCAAGCGGTGCATCAGAATGGAGAGGCGAAAAATGCGGTGCGTAGAGGGATTTGTAAGCTACCGCCCGGTGTCATCGTCTCGATGAAACACCCACCGTGGGTGCCGAGAGCGCGCCGGGAGCCGTGAGCGCAGGCACGGACCCAGAGAGCGCGTACGCACCCCGCTCGAGAATTGATTATGGGCAAACGGTGCATCAGAATGGAGAGGCGAAAAATGCGGCGCGTAGAGGGATTCGTACGCTACCGCCCGGTGTCATCGTCTTGATGAAACACCCACCGTGGGTGTGGAGAGCACGCCAGGAGCTGTGAGCGCAGGCATGGATCCCGAGAGCGCGTACGCACCCCGCTCCAGAATTGATTACGGGCAAACGGTGCATCAAAATGGAGAGGCGAAAAATGCGGCGCGTAGAGGGAGTCGTATGCTACCGCCCGGTGTCATCGTCTTGATGAAACACCCACCGTGGGTGCGGAGAGCGCGCCGGGAGCCGTGAGCGCAGGCACTGACCCCGAGAGCGCATACGCACCCCGCTCGAGAATTCATTACGGGAAAACGGTCCATCAGAATGGAGAGGCAAAAAATGCGGCGGAAGAGGGAGTTGTACGCTACCGCCCGGTGTCATCGTCTTGATGAAACACCCACCGTGGGTGCGGAGAGCGCGCCGGGAGCCGTGAGCGCAGGCACGGACCCCGAGAGCGCGTACGCACCCCGCTCAAGAATTGATTACGGGCAAACGGTGCATGAGAATGGAGAGGCGAAAAATGAGGCGTGTAGAGGGAGTTGTACGCTACCGCCCGGTGTCATTGTCTTGATGAAACACCCACCGTGGGTGCAGAGAGCGCGCCGGGAGCCGTGAGCGCAGGCATGGACCCCGAGAGCGCGTACGCACCCCGGTCGAGAATTGATTACAGGCAAACGGTGCATCAGAATGGAGAGGCGAAAAATGCGGCGCGTAGAGGGAGTTGTACGCTACCGCCCGGTGTCATCGTCTTGATGAAACACCCACCGTGGGTGCGAAGAGCGCGCCGGGAGCCAAGAGCGCAGGCACGGACCCCGAGAGCGCGTATGCACCCCGCTCGAGAATTGATTACGGGCAAATGGTGCATCAGAATGGAAGGAGGAAAAATGCGGCACGTAGAGGGAGTCGTATGCTACCGCCCGGTGTCATCGTCTCGATGAAACACCAACCGTGGGTGCGGAGAGCGTGCCGGGAGCCGTGAGCGCAGGCACGGACCCCGAGAGCGCGTACGCACCCCGCTCGAGAATTGATTACGGGCAAACGGTGCATCATAATGGAGAGGCGAAAAATGCGGCGCGTAGAGGGAATTGTATGCTACCGCCCCGTGTCATCGTCTTGATGAAACACCCACCGTGGGTTTGGAGAGCGTGCCGGGAGCCGTGAGGGCAGGCACGGACCTCGAGAGCGCGTACGCACCCCGCTCGAAAAATGATTACAGGCAAACGGTGCATCAGAATGGAGAGGCGAAAAATGCGGCGCGTAGAAGGAGTTGTACGCTACCGCCCGGTGTCATCGTCTCGATACAACACCCACTGTGGGTGCGGAGAGCGCGCCGGGAGGCGTGAGCGCAGGCACGGACCCCGAGAGCGCGTACGCACCCTGCTCGAGAATTGATTACGGGCAAACAGTGCATCAGAATGGAGAGGCAAAAAATGCGGCGCGTAGAGGGAGTCGTACGCTACCGCCCGGTGTCATCGTCTTGATGAAACACCCACCGTGGGTGCGGAGAGCGCGCCGGGAGCCGTGAGCGCAGGCACGGACCCCGAGAGCGCGTACGCACCCCGCTCGAGAATTGATTACGGGCAAACGGTGCATCAGAATGGAGAGGCGAAAAATGCGGCGCGTAGAGGGAGTCGTATGCTACCGCCCGGTGTCATCGTCTTGATGAAACACCCACCGTGGGTGCGGGGAGCGCGCCGGGAGCCGTGAGCACAGGCACGGACCCCGAGAGCGCGTACGCACCCCGCTCGAGAATTGATAACGCGCAAACGGTGCATCAGAATGGAGAGGCGAAAAATGCGGCGCGTAGAGGGAGTCGTACGCTACCGCCCGGTGTCATCGTCTTGATGAAACACCCACCGTGGGTGCGGAGAGCGCGCCGGGAGCCGTGAGCGCAGGCACGGACCTTGAGAGCGCGTACACACCCCGCTCGAGAATTGATTACGGGCAAACGGTGCATCAGAATGGAGAGACGAAAAATGCGGCGCGTAGAGGGAGTTGTACGCTACCGCCCGGTGTCATTGTCTTGATGAAACACCCACCGTGGGTGCGGAGAACGCGCCGGGAGCCGTGAGCGCAGGCACGGACCCCGAGAGCGCGAACGCACCCCGCTCGAGAATTGATTACGGGCAAACGGTGCATCAGAATGGAGAGGCAAAAAATGCGGCTCGTAGAGGGAGTCGTACGCTAACGCCCGGTGTCATCGTCTTGATGAAACACCCACCGTGGGTGCGGAGAGTGCGCCGGGAGCCGTGAGCGCAGGCACTGACACCGAGAGCGCGTACGCACCCCGCTCCAGAATTGATTACGGGCAAACGGTGCATCAGAATGGAGAGGCAAAAAATGCGGTGCGTAGAGGGAGTCGTATGCTACCGCCCGTTTTCATCGTCTTGATGAAACACCAACCGTGGGTGCGAAGAGCGTGCCGGGAGCCGTGAGCGCAGGCACGGACCCCGAGAGCGCGTACGCACGTCGCTCGAGAATTGATTACGGGCAAACGGTGCATCAGAATGGAGAGGCGGAAAATGCGGCGCGTAGAGGGAGTCGTACGCTACCGCCCGGTGTCATCGTCTTGATGAAACACCCACCGTGGGTGCGGAGAGCGCGCCGGGAGCCGTGAGCGCAGGCACGGACGCCGAGAGCGCGTACGCACCCCGCTCGAGAATTGATTATGGGCAAACGGTGCATCAGAATGGAGAGGCAAAAAATGCGGTGCGTAGAGGGAGTCGTACGCTACCGCCCGGTGTCATCGTCTTGATGAAACACCCACCGTGGGTGCGGAGAGCGCGCCGGGAGCCGTGAGCGCAGGCACGGACCCCGAGAGCACGTACGCACCCCGCTCGAGAATTGATTACGGGCAAACGGTGCATCAGAATGGAGAGGCGAAAAATGCAGCGCGTAGAGGGAGTTGTACGCTACCGCCCGGTGTCATCGTCTTGATGAAACACCCACCGTGGGTGCGGAGAGCGCGCCGGGAGCCTTGAGCGTAGGCACGGACCCCGAGAGCGCGTACGCACCCCGCTCGAGAATTGATTACAGGCAGACGGTGCATCAGATGGGAGAGGCGAAAAATGCGGCACGTAGAGGGAGTCGTACGCTACCGCCCGATGTCATCGTCTCGATGAAACACCCACTGTGGGTGCGGAGAGCGCGCCGGGAGCCGTGAGCGCAGGCACGGACCCCGAGAGTGCGTATGCACCCTGCTCGAGAATTGATTACGGGCAAACGGTGCATCAGAATGGAGAGGCAAAAAATGCGGCGCGTAGAGGGATTCGTACGCTACCGCCCGGTGTCATCGTCTTGATGAAACACCCACCGTGGGTGCGGAGAGCGCGCGGGGAGCTGTGAGCGCAGGCACGGACGCCGAGAGCGCATACGCACCCCGCTCGAGAATTGATTATGGGCAAACGGTGCATCAGAATGGAGAGGCGAAAAATGCGGCGCGTAGAGGGAGTCGTACGCTACCGCCTGGTGTCATCGTCTTGATGAAACACCCACCGTGGGTGCAGAGAGCGCGCCGGGAGCCGTGAGCGCAGGCACGGACCCCGAGAGCACGTACGCACCCCGCTCGAGAATTGATTACGGGCAAACGGTGCATCAGAATGGAGAGGCGAAAAATGCGGCGCATAGAGGGAGTCGTACGCTACCGCCCGGTGTCATCGTCTTGATGAAACACCCACCGTGGGTGCGGAGAGCGCGCCGGGAGCCGTGAGCGCAGGCACAGACCCCGAGAGCGCGTACGCACCCCGCTCGAGAATTGATTACGGGCAAACGGTGCATCAGAATGGAGAGGCAAAAAATGCGGCGCGTAGAGGGAGTTGTACGCTACCGCCCGGTGTCATCGTCTTGATGAAACACCCACCGTGGGTGCGGAGAGCGCGCCGGGAGTCGTGAGTGCAGGCACGGACCCCGAGAGCGCGTACGCACCCTGCTCGAGAATTGATTACGGGCAAACGGTGCATCAGAATGGAGAGGCGAAAAATGCGGCGCGTAGAGGGAGTCCTACGCTACCGCCCGGTGTCATCGTCTTGATGAAACACCCACCGTGGGTGCGGAGAGCACGCCGGGAGCCGTGAGCGCAGGCACGGACCCCGAGTGCGCGTACGCACCCCGCTCGAGAATTGATTACGGGCAAACGGTGCATCAGAATGGAGAGGCGAAAAATGTGGCACGTAGAGGGAGTTGTACGCTACCGCCCGGTGTCATCGTCTTGATGAAACACCCACCGTGGGTGCAGAGAGCGCGCCGGGAGCCGTGAGCGCAGGCACGGACCCCGAGAGCGCGTACGCACCCCGCTCGAGATCTGATTACGGGCAAACGGTGCATCAGAATGGAGAGGCAAAAAATTCGGCGCGTAGAGGGAGTCGTACGCTACCGCCCGGTGTCATCGTCTTGATGAAACACCCTCCGTGGATGCGGAGAGCGCGCCGGGAGCCGTGAGCGCAGGCACGGACCCCGAGAGCGCGTACGCACATCGCTCGAGAATTGATTACGGGCAAACGGTGCATCAGAATGGAGAGGCGAAAAATGCGATGCATAGAGGGAGTCGTACGCTACCGCCCGGTGTCATTGTCTTGATGAAACACCCACCGTGGGTGCGGAGAGCGTGCCGGGAGGCGTGAGCGCAGGCACGGACCCTGAGAGCGCGTACGCACCCCGCTCGAGAATTGATTACGGGCAAACGGTGCATCAGAATGGATAGGCGAAAAATGCGGTGCATAGACGGAGTCGTACATCGCCCGGTGTCATCGTCTCGATGAAACACCCACCGTGGGTGCGGAGAGCGCGCCGGGAGCCGTGAGCGCAGGCACGGACCCCGAGAGCGCGTACGCACCCCGCTCGAGAATTGATTACGGGCAAACGGTGCATCAGAATGGAGAGGCGAAAAATGCGGCGCGTAGAGGGAGTCTTACGCTACCGCCTGGTGTCATCGTCTTGATGAAACACCCACCGTGGGTGCGGAGAGCGCGCCGGGAGCCGTGAGCGCAGGAACGGACCCCGAGAGCGCGTACGCACCCCGCTCGAGAATTGATTACGGGCAAACAGTGCATCAGAATGGAGAGGCGAAAAATGCAGTGCGTAGAGGGAGTTGTACGCTACCGCCCGGTGTCATCGTCTTGATGAAACACCCACCGTGGGTGCGGAGATCGCGCCAGGAGCCGTGAGCGCAGGCACGGACCCCGAGAGCGCGTACGCACCCCGCTCGAGAATTGATTACGGGAAAACGGTGCATCAGAATGGAGAGGCGAAAAATGCAGTGCGTAGAGGGAGTTGTACGCTACCGCCCGGTGTCATCGTCTTGATGAAACACCCACCGTGGGTGCGGAGAGCGCGCCGGGAGCCGTGAGCGCAGGCACGGACCCCGAGAGCGCGTACGCACCCCGCTCGAGAATTGATTACGGGCAAACGGTGCATCAGAATGGAGAGGCAAAAAATGCGGCGCGTAGAGGGAGTTGTACGCTACCGTCCGGTTTCATCGTCTTGATGAAACACCCACCGTGGGTGCGGAGAGCGCGCCGGGAGCCGTGAGCGCAGGCACGGACCCCGAGAGCGCGTATGCACCTCGCTCGAGAATTGATTACGGGCAAACGGTGCATCAGAATGGAGAGGCAAAAAATGCGGCGCGTAGAGGGAGTTGTACGCTACCGCCTGGTGTCATCGTCTTGATGAAACACCCACCGTGGGTGCAGAGAGCGCGCCAGGAGCCGTGAGCGCAGGCACGGATCCCAAGAGCGCGTACGCACCCCGCTCGAGAATTGATTACGGGCAAACGGTGCATTAGAATGGAGAGGCAAAAAATGCGGTGCGTAGAGGGAGTGGTACGCTACCGCCCGGTGTCATCGTCTTGATGAAACACCCACCGTGGGTGCGGAGAGCGCACCGGGAGCAGTGAGTGCAGGCACGGACCCCGAGAGCGCGTACGCACCCCGCTCGAGAATTGATCTAAATATGGACATGGACATGAACATGCATCCTTAGCTTTATCAACATCTACATAAATATCTTTATTTCAATGTACATGGATATAGTTTCCTATATGTATCATCCATTTATATCTGAATACAAAACCAATATCCATATCTATCCTACATCTACATCTATATCTATATCCATGTCTATATCTATATCTATATCTATATCTATATATATCTCTATATCCATATGTATGTTTATATCTATATCTATGTATATCTTAATCTAAATCGAAATCTAAATCTAGATCGATAACTGAATATAAATTTATATCTATAT
>SZWC01002389.1:162402-172402 GCA_023375785.1 Penium margaritaceum
AGCACCGCATGTTATCCCCACTGGCCACTTGTGGCTGCTCGTCCTTTGTTCAAGAAATTGGAGCAGCCGAATGGAAGGAGTTTGAATGTTGAAAATGATGCTAAGTGTGGAGCCAAGAAAGTTGTGGCCTCTGCAAACAAGACTACAACTGGCATCTTCACAGTGGTGTGTCCTCACCTCATTATTTATGGCTTCCACATCATGTTCTACGGTGAATCGCCGAATGACATCTTCACGACATTGCTCACAAGATTTCCACGTGAGCATCGACCAAAGGTTGTCTTCTACGACAATGCGTGCAAGCTTTACTCTTACATCATGGGGCGAGATCCAGAATTGCTTTCAACCACAAGAGTGCTGTGTGACCGTTTTCACTTCGGTCATGTGAAGGATGCCAAGCATACCTGCTCTCCAAGTTTCAGTCCTGATGTGTACTCACATCTGAAAGGTATGTTGGAAGATGGCTCTGCAATTGTTCTCTTCGTTGACGATGGTGACTTGCTATTGATATCTTTCTTGCAATTGTTGTCTTTTTCAACAGATGTCAACACTTCAGCAAATGAGCAAGTCAACCGCTTCATCAAAAGATTTACGGTGCAGACCTTTACCAACACAATTGCCAACATGGTTCAAATGTGTCGTCTCGTCTTTGCGTACTGGAATTTCAGAAAGAATAGTGACAAAGTGCATGTTCCTTTCAGCTTCGATGTGGATGATCGTGAAGATTCAACTTCTAGGGATTCTATCTAAGTCAAGGTGCTTTTTCATACCTTCGCATCTTCTTTAAAATGTGTACACTTCCACGATATTCCAATAATATGAACTATGTTCATCAATGTTGTAAGAGCTAAAGATGGAATGGAAGAAACCCCTAAACCAAACATTACCGAGAATGGCTCGTGTTCACCTTTCATCACGGACACAGTTCTTTCAGTGTTTTGTGTCTGTTATGAGTGAGCATGACCATACTTCACTGGTTACTAATATGGCCAAACACATAGCCAGGGACACATGTCCAAGAAACAAAGCCCAGTGTTTTAACACTGTGGCCAACCAAGCATCGGCTGTGGTGATGATGAGGACGGTAAGGTACATGAGCAATGGTGTGACATCAATGAGCTTTTAAAATCAATAATTATCCAGACAAGTGTCCCCAAACAACGTGATGATTGAGCACACGATCATGATCACGAACAGCATTCTCTTCGGGTGGGTCGTCATCTGCCGCAATGGCATTCTCATTGCGCCATGGCTGATAGTCTTCCCACATCGCAGTTGCGATGGCGTTCCGCCGGTTCCTCATGCCAACGTCACCATGACGTTGGCCATGCGGGTTCTCACTGTAGTGTGGACCGTCGCGGCGTGGGTGAGGGATGGTGACGGACCACGTGCCATCGTCCAGCGGCTGCAGAGACTGGATCAGATTGTGCATCACGAAGCACGACAAAATCAGTTGCCTTTGAAACCCACCCTCATACGGCGGCATGCAACGGAGGATCGTGAAACGAGCTTTCAAAAGCCCGAAAGCCCGCTCGATCATGCTACGTGCTGCGGCATGACGGCGGTTAAAAAACTCCTCCTTGTTTTGAGGCCTACGAGGACCCGGGCCGAACTCTGCCAAGTGGTAGTGCACGCCGCGGAATGGTGTCACAAGACCATTGCCTTCGGGGAAGGCCGAGTCAGCCAGTAAGTACTTGTTTGGCGGCAAATTGAAACCGTTCCTCATGACGTCCATGAAGACCCGCGCATTGTGGGCTGAGCCTTCCCACCTGGCGCACACGTAGGTGAAGCGCAGACTCTGGTTGTAGCTTGCAAACACGGTCTGGGTCAGCTGCCGGAACCTGTCAATAAAGGCTGTACGTCTCGTGGAGATACGAACCATGACCCGAACGTGGGTGCCATCAATGGCACCCATGCAATCGTCAAACCATGGACGATAGTCTCGCCGGCCCTCCCATTGCTGCGGTAACGGATCTTTAGCCTGGGGAAGGCGGATGACTTCTGGAGCAATGTGGATGAGTGCGTTGACGACCTCGCGTAGTGCACGCAAAACTGTGGCCTGCCCACGCTGGAACCGTTTCATGAGCATGTGGACTGGTAGAGCGGACCACACACACTGCCCCCAAATCAGCATCTTTTCTTCAATGGGTAGGGGAGTGTCCCTGATGAGACCACGCTCTTTGATCTCAGAGACAATGCTGCGCCAAGTGTCAGCCGTCATATGTGCCATACTGTAGTCTCAGAGTAGATTAGGCTGCAACTGACTGATGAAAGTGGCGAAAGGACTGGTGGAAATGGCAGAAAGACCGTAGAATGACGTTTAAGTATGTGCAAGAACAAACGACATGAGCTGCGTCTGACGCGCCTCGTCCATTTTAATAAATTAGTTTTAAATTGCTCTACATGTGTACACTTGAATTGATTTAAGGAGGCATACACCGCCAGTCAACCTGATCAGTTACCATGGAGGCTCTTTGCACTGCTCAGTTTCTATGGATTTTTCTCTCCTACTTTGCAGGTATTCTCACCGTACACGCATGGAGAAAGCTCAGAGGTTTCATCTTCTCGTTCAGAAATCCACAATATGGTGACGACATTTTCTTCGATGTTTTGGACAACGTGTTCTACGAGTCTACAAACGAAGACATCTTTCATGAGGCTGAGGAGGTGGATCAAAATCATATATTCTGCGGATTCTGTCAGACACACCATATTGCAAACACCCTGTGCAACCCCGAAAGATGCTACTGGTGGTAGATACATTCACTTTCTCTGTCTAGGCTTCAATGTAGTTTTCTCAAAATCGCCTCTCATCCGAGTTGGCGTCTGCATGGCTAACACCGATCGCCGTGCTTTCCGGAGTGCTATGCTGCTCCCCGGACTGGTTTTCTGTGACACATTCTTTTTCTTGCCATTGTTGGTGTTCTGTACTCCAGCCGTCTGCATAGAAACGTTTGAAAATCAGATTTCAGAATTCACAGAAAGACAGGAGGAAGGAAGAGCAGTTTTCTGTGCACTTACCGTATCCTCCTTCTCCTCGGGTGTGGCTGATGTTTGAGTTGAAATTTTCAGCTCGGTTGATGTCAGGTCATGGTTCAACTTCTCTACCGAAATTATGAATGCCTGCAAAAGAGCAAGAACATGTTTCTAAGTTGGAGAAAGCGTAACTCAATTGCATGACAGGAACATGGGATATACTTGCCTCCACTTTTTGAAGCTTGACTTACCACTCGTTCATTTCTGCCTCGGACGGCTGACCTGCAAAAGAGGTTGGAAAGCGTCAGACATGTGGAAAAAAGAATTAACGAACTCAGATGTTGAAGTCCAGGTACTCACCAGCAGAAAACCGACGCTTGCAGCGTTGGACAATCCGTTCAAAGCTGTTCAGAAACAGCGTGCTGTTGCCGACGAGTGAATTCAGGTGGTCACGTCCATTTCCAAGTGCATCTTCCATCTCCTCTATCATTCGTGGATTGTCACTGCGGCAGCCTTTAAAGGGGGCTTCGTTGTCTGGTTGGGTGGACTGTGGTTCGTCCGTTCCACCTTGATTGTCAGAAACGTCTTGCTCACAATCTTCAGCTGCTTTCTCACGTGAATCCGCCGCAGTCTCTCTAGGAGCTGCGTCCGCTGCGGCAGGCTTACAACCTAAATCAGCAGCATCTGTTGTCCCTTCGTTAGGAAGAGAAGCTTCTTCCGCGAAAGCCTCCACATTTTGCTCGGCTTCTTCGTGAGGTTCACCCACACACGCTTCAGCGGCGGCACTTGGCGGTTGATCCCCAACGAGTTCAACGGTATCTTCAAGGATTTCCCTTTGTAGTTCCTGCAAGTTTGAAAAGACAACGTAGATTAGCAATCTATCTCCAAAGCCAAACACACAAGCACCGCTTGATCGATACACGAGTTCGTTACCTTGAAGGTTCTGTAAATCTCTGATGTCACTCTCCCTGTCTCTTGCTTACCACACTGAACAACTTCTTCGTAATCCTCAACGACAACTTCTTGGAGAACAGCGTTCTCGGTTCCTTTTTTGGGTTCGACAGACTTCTGCAATAAGCAAAACTTACCAAATAATGAGACGTCACTTAAGGAGGCGCTCCACAAAGGCAACATGATACATCACGCACCTCATTCACCGGGACAGATTCATCCGCTGCCTTCCCTTCTGATTGCAGCGGCGTCGTTCCCAGACCTTCTTCTTCTGAACTGTTCTCTAATCTTCCCTTCCTAGGTTTGCCCTTGTCGTGTCTTTCCTTTCTCAGCTTCTTTGGCTTTCCGTCACCACCATCAGGGAGTGGCTGCACAAAAAAAGAACACTCAGATCAACCAATACGACCGATACGTTCAACACAATATTGACAAGGGAACAAAGCAGAATACAACCCTCACCGAAGGGACGTACCGGCTGTGGCCACCTGCTTTCAATCGGTTCTTCTTCACCTCGGTAACAAGTATACACCGGTCGCTGTGTGTCCTGTTTCCCAGGAACGTTTATGAGGAAGTCATAGACGTGTGGATCTTTGTAGGGATTTTTCTTCACCCAGCCTTGCTGCATAAACTTCTCCAGATCAAGAGTGACTTTCTTCTTCATGTTTTTCGTCAACGGGTCAGACTCTCGGATTATTGTGAAAGCAGTCCATGCTTGCATCAACAGCCAGTATGTGTGAAGACAATTCTGAAAATACAACTTCATAGGACGCTGGAAGGCCTTTGTGACACACTTCGTCTTCAGAAATCCAATTACGCCACCTGCGCTGAACCATTGCTGGCGGCCAATAACAAAAATCCTCTTCTCATACTCCTTTACCCACGATGCTTCATCGACAGTTACGTCTTCCAAGTCTGCAGCGTCACACAATTTTGCCTTGAGAGATGCCAATGCAACCAATCAACACAAGCACAGGATGNTGAAAGCAGTCCACGCTTGCATCAACAGCCAGTATGTGTGAAGACACTTCTGAAAATACAACTTCATAGGACGCTGGAAGGCCTTTGTGACACACTTCGTCTTCAGAAATCCAATTACGCCACCTGCGCTGAACCATTGCTGGCGGCCAATAACAAAAATCCTCTTCTCATACTCCTTTACCCACGATGCTTCATCAACAGTTACGTCTTCCAAGTCTGCAGCGTCACACAATTTTGCCTTGAGAGATGCCAATGCAACCAATCAACACAAGCGCAGGATGCAATTCACTGACCTTGTCTGGTACCAACGAAGTCAAGCGGTTTCAGCTGTTCGTCCACGTTGACGCCGAGTGTGTCAGCAGACGCCGCACAACGATCCGGTTCCGCTTGCGCAGTTGTGGGCGCAGTACCGTCCTGATTTTGAGGTGGAGCAACGGTCGTCGCGGTGCCGTCAACCGTTTGCGCATGAGCTGCAAAATGCGCTCCGTTCTCTACCGGAGCAGAATTCCAGGAGTCCGAACCTGGAAACCCTTGTTGTCCACCAAGCGAACCAAATATGTCGCCGTCCTCTTTCTGACCGAATTTCACGCATGTCGTCACATCGCTCGTGTCGTCTACAGTGCCATCAACTAAGAACACGCTCCACTGGTTGCGCGTCATGACTGGTTGACGAGATGAGGTGCGTCATACTCGGCGCCGGCGTAGCAAGACCGGAGAGGAGAGGTGCGGCGGTGTGAGAGGCATGACGGAATTCTTGGTTTGATGGTCGTTGGTCACCACTCGACGAGAGCAAGGGCAAGGGCCCTAGAGCAACGACGTCCTACTCATCTGAAAGCCCGAAAGAATGACAAACTCCCGCGACGAGCGAAACCTAACATCATGAAACTCAGCGGAATAGAAGAGATGTAGATGCGTTCAGTGGTCTGTCGCCTGATGAAAGCGACGTCGCGCTTCGGTTTGTCGCACAGCGGCTACGTTCTGTCCGTTGTAAACGGTACGCAGAGCCGCGGTTCATTCAAGTAATTGCTTCGGCGTGAACCGCGGGTTAACAAGAAGCAACAACTGCTGATGTACCGCTCGCAGAACACTTTGTGCTCTCTGTTAATTATACGAGGATCATCGAGTGATTCAAGTAAAGAACATAAACCGTCGGTCCTTCTGTGTAAGAAATACGCGTCAACTGCAAGCGCTGATCATGAACGCAGACTGACGAGTCCTCCTGGACTGTTCCCACTCGCGGCGCGATTCGAGCTCCCGGATCGTCGACGGAATTACGCGATGATGAGGCTGTGCTGTGTAAGACGATACGCGGGCCCCCCGTTCATCCTCGTCAACACAGTCCGACCTTGTCAAGTTTACGTGGTCGCTTGAATTAACTTGGTGGTTCGAGCCCGGATTGTTGGGATTAACACGACGCCTGAAATGATCGTCGTGGTTCGACGTACCGTGGTGGTTCAGAGAACACAAAGGGTCCACCCGTTGAAGTTTACAGGTTCGCCGTGGTTTGGCAATCAGTATTGTGTGTGTCACAATATTGATCTTTCGCGGTCACAAACTTGAATCTTTTACATAAGAAACCTCCGGTGTGAGATGATTTTTGCCACGGTTGGTGGTTGGAAACTCCGTGGTTGATGAAATGGACTTGAAGGTTCGACCTCGTCAAGTTTACGTGGTCGCTCGAATTAACTTGGTGGTTCGAGCCCCGATTGTTTGGATTAACACGACGCCTGAAATGATCGTCGTGGTTCGACGTACTGTGGTGGTTCGGAGAACACAAAGGGTCCACCCGTTGAAGTTTACGGGTTCGCCGTGGTTTGGCAATCAGTATTGTGTGTGTCACAATATTGATCTTTCGCGGTCACAAACTTGAATCGTTTACATAAGAAACCTCCGGTGTGAGATGATTTTTGCCACGGTTGGTGGTTGGAAACTCCGTGGTTGATGAAATGGACTTGAAGGTTCGACCTCGTCAAGTTAACGTGGTTGCTCGAATTAACGTGGTGGTTCGTGCCCCGGTGGTTGGGATTAACACGACGCCTTAAACGACCGTCGTGGTTCGACGTACCGTGGTGGTTCATATAACACAAAGGGTCCGCCCGTTGAAGTTTACGGGGTCGCCGTCGTTTGGCAATCAGTATTGTGTGTGTCACAATATTGTTCTTCCGCGGTCACAAACTGGAATCGTTTACGAAAGAAACTTCCGGTGTGAGATCATTTTTGCCACGGTTGGTGGTTGGAAACTCCGTGGTTGATGAAATGCACTTGAAGGTTCGACCTCGTCAAGTTAACGTGGTTGCTCGAATTAACGTGGTGGTTCGTGCCCCGGTGGTTGGGATTAACACGACGCCTTAAACGACCGTCGTGGTTCGACGTACCGTGGTGGTTCACATAACAGAAAGGGTCCACCCGTTGAGGTTTACGGGGTCGCCGTGGTTTGGCAATCAGTGTTGTGTGTATGACAATATTGTTCTTTAGCGGTCACAAACTGGAATCGTTTACAAAAGAAACCGCCGGTTTGAGGTAGTTTTTTGCCACGGTTAGTCAGGCCCTATACGTCGTAACGGTGCGTTTTACTTCCCACCTCCAGTCGTACGCGCCATTGCTTCGCCGAGCTCACCGTGGTAGCAACAGCNGGGGGGGGTTTGTTCTCAAACCTTTGTTATGCCGCTCCTTATGTCGGAAAGATGAGGTTCAAAAGACAACATAAGTAGCTCACATCAGGGCAATGTGATTCATGCAAAAGATGGCCATCGTCATTCACACTAAGGGCATAACCGCCTCTCTTGAGTGTGATTATGTCTAATTTTTTTTGGGAAAAAGTGCACAGGACTCGCTACCGGCCAATGTACAGCATTCGGAATCATGCCTAGTCCACCTCGGATCTTGACGAACAACTGCTGGAAGGAAAAGACAAACATGTCAAGGCTGTCCACGTCAACCATGTTCGTCAACGGGCGTCAACTGCCGCTCATACCGCCCACCCGCTTTGTCGCCGCATGGGTCCCGTCGAGCGGAACGTTTATGTTCCTGGCTCCTGTCTCGTATTCAGCATGATACGAACATGTTACAGGAATAGGAATAGGAATAGTACGGATAGGAATCTATTCCCAATGAGGAACGAGGTGCGTGAGGCCATCCTTGAGAAGCATCCATGCAGTTTTGGCGGTGAATTTCAAGAGTAGCGGCATGAAAATGGTATCTGGATGTTGAGAAAATTTTCGTCGCAAGCAATCATTGCGCTCTCTGCCGGCCGTGCGCCACGGCCCGTGACCCATGGCGAGCTCCTCATGTTTCTGCAGCCAGCGCAGCTTCAAGCGGGCACGGGTCCCTGCATCAGCAGCACGCGAGGCTATCCGGGGTCGTGCTCAGTCGCGGGCACGGGCTCCTAGTACGGAAAAACATTGACGCTTCCCTAAGGCCTTCTGATGGCGACGTTACTTCTGATGGCGACGTTACAAAGCGGAGGGCCTTGACCCTCCGCTTAGGCATACCGCCTAGATGAAGCCTCTCCTCGCCCCTCTTCCATGAGCGATTTCCGCCATGGCGTCTGCCCAAAAAAAATAAAATCTGAAAGCGCTCATGGCCAGCTCGGCGCTGCAATCCCGCGCCGCAAAATAACCAGCACGGCGCGGTTCACCCCCCGCGGTCTGTCTCTGTCGAGCCGTGCTTTGAGGTGGCTTTCGCAAAGCACACGAGCCGCGCGTGAACGGCTCATCGATCGTAAAACCCACAACTGGGTAAACACGTGCCCAGATTGGAGCCGGCGTCTTCATGGCGGCGTCGCTCATGTGGAGATGAAATCTGGTATTGGTGTGGCATGCGCGAAAGAAGGCGTGCTTGCAAGAAGCCGACATCTCTGGTCCCACGAGCAGTTCCATGGCTGCAACGGACAGGATGGGCATGGCCTTGCGCTGCTAAATCCAGAGGGCCATGATGTCAGTAGTGTCATCCATGGACTCCAGCTGGCATTAGGCATCCACCTGGCACGGAAGGGGGCGGCGAGCATGCGATGCTTGCAATGCTGGGGGCTACTCTCCTTTGAAGCACCTCAGACAGTACGGAGACTTCCTCTGTACTGCTGGACGCCGCATGTAGCGCCGAGGTGTAGCCCCGCTCAAGAAACAGGGGTCATGCAGTTGGCGTGAAAAGCTGTGGATGCTGCTGCAGCTTTTTCTGCAATCAGTGCTGCATCCTCTTTTGTGTCAGTATCAGCTGCTTCTGGCACTGCTTCTGCTGCAGCTGCGGTAGCATCAACTGCTTCTGTTGCTGCTGATGCTGCACGGCAAGCTCGGATGCGGCATGACATGCGGAGGTTGAAGTCAGTGTCGTAGTCCTCGTGGGGTGTTGGATGGCGGAGCCAAGCTGGAGGGGGTGGTGTTGCATGGCCGAGCCAAGCAGGTAGGTGAGGGCCTGACAGCGTGCAGCATGTTTACTGGCATGAAACGCAGGACCACACCGTATGCGGATTGAGAGATCAGCAGCCTGTTGAGCTCCACCTGCGCATGCACACGGCGAGGCTCACCAGAGATGGAGTCCTAGCTGCTGCTAGTAATGCCGATGGCCGTAAGGGAAATGAAATCCGGGTCTGCATCTTCACATGGCTTCAACAGCATCATCTCGCAGTGGTCAGTATCACCGGGCTCACTGTTGTCAGTGAAGGTAGGCTACATTGTAGCAAGGGTTGAGGAGAGTCGCCAGGGGCAGGATTTTTCTACTCGACTTGTAGTACATTTCAATGGACTGCATGGTGGTGCTGAGGCAAGGAGCAAGGGTCTGCTGCACGACAAGAGCTTTGGGGTTGTGCTGGCTGCCCTTGATGTTGTCATTGGTGGAGACATTTGTGGTGGCGTTGTTGACCGCGGCTTTAAAGGCCTCCATATGCTCGAGGAGCGACTCGAGCAGCTTGCTATGGAGGAGTATGGTGAGGTTGAGCGTTGGGTACTTCTTGAGGCTCATGTCCTCCATCACAATTTTTGTTTTTAAAGATGATCTGGATCAAGCACTGGATCTTCGTCTGTTGACTGGCGAGAGCCACACCTCCTGCATCTAACTCTGGTCAACAGCGGTCTGCAGCATGTTTCTGGCACTGATCGAT
>SZWC01002389.1:196481-218751 GCA_023375785.1 Penium margaritaceum
GGGATGGGGGTGGAAAGTGTATTAGGGGAGTGTAAGTGGAGGTATATGACCGGTTGTGTGTGGGTTGTTTGTAGATATGCACACTTATGAATATCATTTTGAGTGATGTGGTCAGTATTGGTGGAGAGGGAAGGGGTGGATAGTGTATGTTGGGATTGTAAGTGGAGGTGTACGACTTGGTGTATGGGTTGTATGTAGAAGTGTGTACTTGTGTATGTTGAATTTGGTGGTCGTTGGGTGTGATGGGAGAGGGGGTTGTTGAGGTAGAAAGTATATGCAAAGATTGTAAGTGGAGGTGCAAGGTTGGGTGTATGGGTTGTGTATAGAAATTTATACTTGTGCATATTTATTTGAATGATGTTTTTACAATTGTGGTGGTGTTTGGGAAAGGGAGTGGGGAAGGGGGGTGGTGATGGCAAGTGTATCAAAGGAGTGTAAGTGGCAGTTTGCAGAAAAAAGAGTGCGATGTGGGTTAAGGTTCACACTAGTTGAAAAACTAGTGCGCACTTGAATTTCAAAAAAATGGAAAGTAAGATTTTTTAATATAATTCGAAAACTTTAAACATGGTCAAATTTAGTCGCTCGTTCGCAGTTAATCCCGCAACACTCACCGCGTCCAGACAGTAGCAAGAGGGATGCGTGTTCTGCACTAAACCATGCCATGGGAGACTATGGTAGACTTCCCTCCCTTTGTGGGTGAGGCTCGGACCGGGACTGGAGGAGACCCGCGCCACGGCTGGGAGCTAGCCCTGACACTGCTTACTCAGGAGACCCATGCCACGATGGCGGCTCGACTATGTATATTCCACTTCCTCCACCAGGGTCCCACGGAGCTCGCAACAGAATAATGGAGGCACGCCATGCGCCTTTACACGTGCCTTGGAACAGATGGCGTGACGAAGTTGTGGGCACTCAACACCATCATGATGGGGGTACACTTGGACCATGTTAAAATCTTTACGGGTCTTGACTTTGTGGCTCTCTCTGAGCTGTCAAAGTCACTACAACTACTTTGCTCATGAGGATGCTATTGTCTATCAGCAGAGTTCACTTGTTGCAGCAATGACTGCAAATCCTCAATCTGCAATCTGTCCTAGTTTGTCAGTCCCATCTCCACCACTTCCTCTTCCTCCTCCTCTATCCAAGGTGGCCAAAATCAGGGCTCTGGAAATTTTGTGATGGCCATGTGTTCACTTGTTGAATAGGGGGAAGGTAGAGATAGGTCTGGCAAACTAGGACAGAGGTGTGGTGGAAAAAGTCATGGTGGCCATTTGTTCACTTGTTGAGAAGGGGAAAAGAAGATGGAATAAGGGACAGCAGCAACAGCAGCAGTATCAGCCGGCGAGGAGTGGCAGTGGACGTTCTCTCTACAGCTACAACTATTGAGGAGCTCACTACTACTCGGAGTAGCCCATCCATTGGCCTCGGATCACGTGTGACCTCCAGGTGGCGCATGCAAAGCGGATGTCCTCTGGTGACACACAAACAAGCCGCACCACTACCACAACCATAGACGACGTAGCCACTTTACCAGGAAATGAGGGTGATGTGGACCCTTGGAATCGCACAATCGTAGAGCTTCTTGAGCTCTTGGCGCTTTGTCCTCAGAGAGGTGCAAGTGTGTTTTCATAGTCGGGTTTTCCCCAGACAGCTTGTCTTATTGTGTGTGTTTCCCATGATGATGCTTGTGGAGGGGCTCAATAAGGATGAGGATGGACCTGCTCAACCAACTGTCTTGAAGAGTCAAAAGTATGTGTTATTTTTCATTGTCCCGTGCTTCTGTGCTACGGACCGCGTGTGTTTTTCACAAGTGTTCTCTTCCCTAAGAACCAGTGCTTGCTGCATTGCCCCCTGTACCATGTGAGCTCGGACACTCTGTCCAAGCTCATTCAAACTCAGCCAGCCCTCACTCTTGATAATTCATGATTTGAGAAGCCGCCCAAGACCGATTATCTTTTTTGCGCCTAGAGTAAGATGTATCGCTGCCTTACCTTGACTCCCCTTCCTGGACACTACGTCTGTTAGATTGGACCTCCTCGGTCCCCTTCCGGCCGAGTCCCTCTTTGATCGGAGTCCATAAGTTCTCACCCTTAAAGCTGACTTCATCTAGATGCTGTGGGTCTCCACCCTTTGCCAGAAGAGCGATGTCCCCCTGGTGGTCCAACTGTGGCTGGTGATGGCTGAGCACTAGTCTCATCACACCCTTCACGCGTTTCACTTGGATCACCGTGATGAGTTCTTAGACAAGATGGATGCCTACTTGATGAGCACGTTTTCTTTCACCAGCTCTTTGCCCATGCTACACCATAGCAGAACATTGTGTTTGAGATTTTAAACCACACTATGGAGGATGTAGTCCATACCATGCGGTGTGAGTGCGGCCTTCCAGATTCCTTTGCATTTAAGGGCTTCTCCTACGTGACGTGGGCCTGGGACCGCCTAATCCATGATCCTTTTTTGGACCATATCTCTTCGTACGAGCTGTGGTTCCGCCATCAAGTCAATCTCCATCTCGGTCATCTTTGAGGGTCCCTTGATTGCACTTCGGACAACAAGGACGAGCAGGGATCCAAGGTGTCCCCTCAGAGTCCCATATATTCCTTCCTTGCCATCTCCCCACAGTCAGAGGCCTGGCACTTTTGGGCCCCACTCGCCATCACATTTTTTAGTCTTGAAATGAGTTTTTGTTAATCACCTGAAATTCACGCACTTGCTAATCAATGTGTCAAAAAGTGTATTCCTGCATGCAAACATTTTTCACAAAGCGTCCACATGAATCAATTTCAGGAAAGCCCCGATGTGTATTCCTTATATAGACTGAAAACTATAATGGGATCTATGTGATATTTATTGGTTTCTAGAAACCATCCATGTTCACTAGTTTTTTCACTTCACAAAACACTTGCTGATACACAGTTTCACGGGTGAGGAAATTGGTCATACATGCTTGAAATGATCTCTTCTTTGAAGCTCTCACCTACAGTAACCTGTCAATCATTCTGTCGCTGGCCGCCGATCATGTTCCCACCTGTGTAGCTTCTTGATGGATGGTTAGTGTAGTCCTGCAAATGTGTCTTTCTAGGCCTCCTCACCTATGATCCAGTCTCCAACTGCTGACGATCTGGCCATCTTTTCTTTGGGTCACGTTGTCCCATCGGTTCCATCCGGCACATCTCATCATGCGCCTGAGTTAGTCCCCTCTAGCACACCTGATCCCGTGCAAGTGTCAGTCCCCTCTGGCATACCTGATCTCGTGCCACCATCAGATCCCTCTAGAATACTTGATCCCGTGCTAGTGACAGCATCACCATTCACACCTACTCTTGTGTCAACACCTACTTCCCCGGCCTGAGAGCTAGTACCTATCCATGTTTCTCCTACACCCGCTTCCCTTCCCTGCAATCTCATAGTCCCTACAGCTATGGCCCAACAACCTGTAAAGCAACCCAAGGTGAGGACATCAACATTGGACTCCTCTCACGAGCCCAATGGTCATCTCTGACCACTGGCCTCTATGGCTCAACAGACTACTGACTGGGAGCCTGCACATCAAACTCACAGTGTTCAGAGTAGCGAGTCTAGAACGAAGGCCCTTGGCCAAAGTTTTTATGCAGGCTACACTAAAGTGCACCGAGCATGTCCTGTCGGCCACGAGTTGGTCTCTCGTGAGTTCTCGGTCACTTGTGATGTGGCAACTGATGTTTTTCAGGTCAAACTGAGTCTGAATGAGTGTTTTTTGGCTACCTGTAGCTCCTGAAATGTGTCTGATCCAACCACCACAGTTTGAGGTTGATGACTAGGTCTGCTGCTTTCCCAAGGCCTTGCATGGCCTGAAGCAGTACCCCTGGTACTACAACCAGGAGATTACAAGCACACTCACACGTGTCAGGTACGTGCACAATGACGTCAACACGTCCCTCTTTCTTAGAAGTATAGCTAAGAGCTTCACCGCCATCCTAGTGTAAGTAGATGACCTCCTGATTGCGTCACTTTTCATGGAGGTTGTGAAGGATGCCAAGAATTCCTTGAGCCTGCGTACACAATGAAGGACCTTGGTCGTATAACTTTGTTTCTCGGGGTAGAGATCGTGCGTCATTGTCGGGGCGGACACTTCTGCTACATCAGGCACGTTACTCCTATGTTGTAAGGGAGCAGTTTAGAAACCTCCTTAGTACCGTTTCCACAGACTCCACCTCATCACATCTGACAAGTAGGATTCTCTGAAGGTGGATAATTCAGCACAAGAGGGAGAGACTGTGAGCGTGACCGTGCACCTTCACTTCATTAGCTTTCTGATGTACTTGGCCACTACTACAAGAACCGACATCACCTTTCCTGTCAACCTCCTTACACAGTTCTTGTAGTGTCCTCGGGCGAGAGCCCTTCACATGGCTTTGCAAGTGGTGCATTATATGGTTTCTACATCGTACATCGGACTCTACTTTTGACATCATAGTTTGGTGGTATTCAACGGCTACATAGACATTGACTGGGCATGGAGCCCTGATGGGCATAGTCTGAGAGCCTCCGTGTTCCTGCTAGGTGGCATCGTTGTGTCATGGCACAGCGGCAAGTAAGGCTGCATTTCATGTAGCTCATTAGTGGCTCATTATGTTGCGTTGGAGACTAGGGCTGCTCAGGCAGTATGGCTATAATGTTTGTTTCATGGGTTGCATCAATTTGTGCCTTGTGTAGTTGTGCGCTGTGACAACCAGAGTGCTCTTGCCATGGCAGAGAACTTTCGTGTGATTTAGACACAAATCACATTGCTATTGAACATCACGTTGCGCATCAACTGTGGAGGGACATGTGATCTCTGTTATCTGGGTCGGCATAGACATGGAGCGTGCTGACTTCCTGACCAAGGCACTGGCACGCGGAAAGTTTATAGTGGCCATTTGTTCCATCGGGCTTTGCCCCTTGCCTGAGAGTGGCTAGGATTAGGAAGTGTGAGTATGGACTGTTGAACATCTTGTTCCGCTCCTGTGTCAGTTATCCATGTGTATGGACATGCATACCATCGGTTCATGCAAGAGTGTTGTGATATGAGTTTTCATCATCTGTTTTTACAGCTTAATATGATCACTCAGGTGTCTCCATCCTTTTGCAAATCCTTGATACAGACCTAGCTGGCACTGGAGCACCGAGGGGTGGTGACTCTATCCACCAGAAGCTTCCATACAACTGCCATGGAGTCCCAGGTGCTTGGTAGGATGCTGTGTCATTTTTCTTTAGTCGCTAGAGTTTTCTCGGTGGAATAGCTTTTAAGCTCGATTCTCATGTTTTGCATTGTGTTTCCATGGATAGATGCCGTACCAGTGCATGTTGCCACTTGTAGTGTCCAGCTCAAGAATTTACATCTCTCGGTTCAGACGGTGTTATGTTTGTATGTGTCTGAGTAGACTTACCGCCAAAACTTTGGTTTTTTGTCAACTTTAGGACAAACTGACACTACCGTGTGCGTCACCTGTCATGAATCCCTGCAAGACTTTATGCGGTGTGCTTCTCAGTTATCATTTCTCTCTGCTTTACTAAGCTATAAGAGCTTATAAGACTTTGTGCATCTCCCTACTCTAAGCCTTTCTGTTTCTTGCACCTGCTTGTTAATGCGTCGGCAGACTGGACAGTGTTGCTAAGTTAGTAGCATCAAGGCTATGAAGATCTATAGTGATTTCTCACCACCCAAGGGTCCAGTCCGACCTCTCAGCACAAAGCCAAGGGCGGCTGCTCACCACAATACAGGGTTAGCCTGATCTGGTGGTTCCCTAAGCATCGGCACCCAGCTTGCCACAGCGATCTGATTCTCCATAACAACAACAACAACAACAACAACAACAACAACAACAACAACAACAACAACAACAACAACAACAACAACAACAACAACAACAACAACAAAAAGTTTGGAGGTGGTCTTGGCATCCTAAAGTGTCTTAGGGCCAGAGCTCCTGTTGAAGATTTGCCCCTATGCATGCCCAAGTACGGCGCCGGGAGGCACCAACGAGACACCAGTGAGAGGAAAATCCTCGTATTTGGATCTAGTGGCTCAAGGATTAATCGGATCCGAAAATGGAGTATTTCCCCTAAACATTGAAAAGTCGCTGAATCCGGTGGAAGTTGTTTCACCGGAATCGGACGAGTGACGAGGGAGATATGGGCTTTCAAAGTTGGGGTTTGCGCAGCGGCTTTGGAAGCTGGCTGTGATTCAACTTCCGGTGAATAATCGACCGGACCAAGTAACAAATGTCCATCTAGGGATTTTGCTCCGGAAAGGCTGCCGAGGCGTCTGGTGAATGATTTGCCGGATGTCAGTGGTGCAGTTTGAACTGAGGGAGTTGGCCAAAATCCTGGCTCGGTGTCCAAAACTCAGTATTACGTTTTGTTCTTCAGGGACTTAGTCAAAATTCTGACTGCAAGTTCGCAAACAGGTTTCGAACCACATAAATCCCCATCACCAAACTCAATGATTAACTCATTGAAACAGACCCTAAAGGCGCAAGGGACACGGCCACTACGTGTAGGGATATCTGCGCCTCCGGAATGGCGTTTTGATGGGTCCTTGATGTGTGAGGGTGCCTCGGGGGGCGACATGGTTCGTGCCACTGACTGAGCGGCTGGATTGGGGTGCCGCGCTTTGGCTGACGTAGCAGGAGCTACAGTGATCTGAATTGCACATAGTCTGGTGCGTTGGAGAGTACATGAATAGCTTTACAAATGTTTAGATCATATCCATGTCCAAAAACTAATGAAAATTTGCATTTTTCCCTTCACAAAATTGACTTTCTCACAACTCTCTTCCAATCCCAGAAGCATAGCGTGAGGCGACCAGAAAACTCACGCTCAGACTCGGAACCTGCACAATAGCCGTGAACACAGAACACCTGTCAGGGCACGTTGAAACTCCCTCCACCCGGGGGCTGGTTTCTGACAGAGGATTATGGGCCCACGGCCCTGACTGGTCTACGAATCGCTCACGGCTTTCGCAACAGATGAGATTTTCATCAGGGACAACATCACCGTCAAACTCTGAGGTCCCATTGTGGAAGACTATGCAAATGGCGAAGAAGGAGACGCAGCCCATCTAGTAGTATGTGGGTGGCCCATGCTTTGGGCTATGGAGGTGGCACTTCGAGCTCCACCTCGCGCATAAGGGGCTGCTGGAGGTCAATGAGGGAATGGAAGTCCTCGACGAAGCGACAACGACAAAAGCACAGAAGGAGGCCTTCACAAAGAAGAACACGGAGGCTCTCATGCTACTGGTATCTGGCACGGCTGAGTTGTAGTGGGGCTACTTCTAGGGCTGCATGTTGGCAGCCAAAACTTGGCAAAAACTCTGCGTCATCCATAAATCCAAGTCAATGGCGAACAAAATCTTCGTGATGAAGCGACTCCTGAGAGTGAGAATCAAGGAGGGAGATGTCATCTCCTCCATGCAACAGATCAAGTCGTTTGCTTCACAATGCAATGATGTGCGGTGGAATATCGATACGCAATTGCAGGTGATGACCCTCATTATGGCCCTTCCTCACCATTGGAGCCCTCTCATCATCGTCTTGGGAGGATGGACAGAGGACAAGTTCACCTATGGCATGGTCGCAGAGAACATCCGCAACGAGGCACAGTGACAGAGCTGCAGGGAGTCCTCATCTTCCTCATCGGCCCTTGTCACCAAAACGCGTGGTGGCGGAAGCAGGGACAAAGGAGGTGGCGGACATGGCGGCGGGAAGAAGGGCACCAAGAAGGGAGCATGCCGTAACTGTATCAAGGAGGGCCATTGGACCCGTGAGCGCACCGAGCAGGCAAAGGCCGGTGGCAAGGACACCAAAGGCAAGAAGGCACTTCTCAAAGGCACTCAGAACCACTACCTCAAGTAGGCCAACTGGCGATGCCTTGACTCCGGAGCGGAGGAGCACACCCAGGTCGGGAAGGTCAGGTACATCAAATACACCAAGTCTAGCAAGTCCATGGTGGTCGCAAACAATAACGTTGAACCGGAAGCTGGCCAAGGAGACGTGGACGTTAAGGTGGTGGTTGGTGGGAAACAGGTGCAGCGTGTCATCAAGGACGTCCAGCGCGTACCTGGCTTGGCTGACATTCTAAGTACCAGCTGTTTCACAAAAAAGGGGTACGATGTACTCTTTTGGAAAAAAGGGGCAGTCGTGCGAAAGGACATTGACGACGAGCCTGTTTTCAAGGCTAAGCAAGAGGGAGGCCTCTACATTTTGGAGACCAAGGTGATCCCCACAGTGACATATTCAGCAGAATTGTAGGAACGCACCGTCAACCTAGCCAAAGAAGGGGGATCTGGAGCTCTGGCACCAGCAACTGGGGCATTCCTCACACACAGTCTTGAAGGATATGGCGAAGCACAATCTGGTACGCAGCCTCGTCATCAACGATACGGAAGAGGCGGTAGATGTAGCAAAGCACAAAAATTGTGAGCCTTGCATTTTGGGCAAGGCGCGGCACAAACCGTTAAACAAGAACGTGAATCACACCTCGGACCTGCTGGAGGTCATGCACAACAATGTGTGCGGGCCATTCAAGAGAGCGTCAAAGAGCGGCGCACGTTACTCTGTCACCTTCATAGGTGACTACAGCAGAAAACTCTACATGTACTTCATGAAGTAAAAAGGCCAGGTCCTAGACCGGATGAACAGGTATGTCACCACAGTGGAGAGGCAAACTGACCGGAAGGTCAGAGCACTATGCAACAACAGCGGTAAAGAGTATGTGGGCTGTCGTGGGTGGATGAAGCAGCAAGGCATAAAATGGGAACAAACTAAGCCGTATTCGCCTCCGTCAAATGGCCTGGCGGAGCGGGCGAACCAGACGCTGTTGAACATGGTACGGACCATGTTGCTCGATGCAGAATTGCCGTGAAGCTTCTGGGTGGAAGCTGTGCATACACCAAGATACACCATCAACCTCACTCCTACAGTGGTGCTGAAGGGGAAGAGCGGCTCAAAGACACCGTAGGGGGTTTGGAGTGGGCGGAAGCCAAGTGTGGCACACCTGAAAGCGTATGGGTGCAAGGCACACGCGATGGTGCAGGCTGCACAAAGACGCAACAGCAAGCTAGAGCCACGGGCAAAGTTCTAACTCTCCTTGGCTATGAGAGCACGCATAAGGTGTACAGGCTCTTTGACATGCACAAGGTGGAGGTAATCCACAGTCGATACGTCGAGTTTGATGAGCAGCAGAGCTACATCAGCAACAATGACGTGGGCGTGGTGGACTCTCCAAAGACGGTGGAGTGGTTCTAGCTCCTTCACTACAAGAAGGAGCCGACAGACACCGAAGTTGCGGATGCGGCTTCAGAGCACAAAGGTGCACCAATGGTGGCAGCCAAAGCGGAGGACTTCAATGATGATTAAGCTGATGAGGAGATCCATGAGAAGTATCTGGTGGATAAGGCACCAAGTGTGCCAAGGCGCGCACTCTCGACGGAGTGCGCATCGGGCGTCGATGGAAAATCAACTGGAGGTGCCAGCCTTTCAGGCGATGTTTTGCCAAAGCAGGAGAGGTCCTCGGGGATTTGTTTGGTCAATGATTCAGAGGAGTGTGCAGAGTTGGAGGGATTGTAGCAGAGCGACGATGCGCCACCAAAACTGTTGTGTCGCAGCGGGAGGCAGAGGAAATTCGAAAAGCACTTTGATGCAAGCACTAGTCAATGGATCGGCATGGCGCGGTGCATGCTGGCTGCATCAACAGAACCAACTACCATGCAAGAGGTGCTTGCTCAGCCCAAAGGGGATCAATGGGACACAGCAATCAAATGGGAGCTGGCATCCATCACAAAAAATGATACGTGGGAGCTGGTTTGTAGGCCAAGGTCATCAGCTCAAAGTGGGTCTTTAAGACCAAGTTCACAAAGGAAGGTGTGGTTGAAAAATACAAGGCGTGGCTGGTGGTAAAGGGATACGCAAGGACGAGTACTACAATGAGACGTTTTCTCCCATCACCAAGTTCACAACTGTCCGGGTGATCCTTGCAGTGGCGGCCGCAAAGGACATGGAGCTCCACCAAATAGACGTAAAAAGGGCCTTCCTCAATGGCATCATAGACAAAGAGATCCACATTCAGGCGCCAGAGGGGGTGGAGGCGTTGGAGGGCAAGTTGTGCAAGCTGTGAAATGCCTTGTACAGGCTAAATCAATCGCCCAGATGCTTGTACCAACATATGGACAGCATCATGGCACAGCTCAACTTCAAACGTTGTGGGTTGGATCACAGCGAGTACGTGCGGCACGACAAGTTGTTCCATTTGATTGTCACACTCCACGTGGACATCCTGATTTTGTGCTCGAAGGATCTGGCGAGCCTACAATGATTGAAAGAGCAGCTGAGCAGCAGATTCCAAATGTCAGACATGGGGGAGCTGGAGTTCAATTCACTTCGTAACCCATGCACGCCTTGCGTATAGCTTCACGCCCTTGTTTTAGTGAAGGCCAACATCATCCCACCATCTTTTCAAACATGGTTGGCATGTTTGCTCAATGTTTTTCACACCCATGTGGAATAGTTATCATGCTTCAATCTTGGTCTGGGGAGATATAAACACCACTACAAAGATGAAAATTTTCATGCTTTCAAATTATTTTGAGCGAACACTAGTGGCACTACGGTATATGCTTTTTGTTTCTCTACCTTCGCGTGTCTCTTTCTTTCACACTCTTCCCCCAATCTCTCTCTCTCACTCTGTTTGTATTTTTACGACTTTCGCTATGTTTCAGAGTCCTTGCAAGAGGAAAAATGGGGGCAGCCTTGTTGGCCTTGCTTCCATTTTTTCCAGTGTGCGATGCACCTTGCGACTGGCCACACACATTTTTTTATGCGCACAACCGTCGCACGGTATGCACAATTGAGGGACCATACTGGAAGGGCTGAGTATCGCACGATACAAGTATCACTCCCGCGATACTTGTATCGCGCGATTCTTCTGATACTGGAAAAAAAAAAGTATCAATACCGGTATCGGTAGCGAGCTGCACGGCCGCTCGATACTGACGCCGATACCCTCAATAGTCGTAATACTGGCACGAGGACTCGATGCCGGTATCGACCGGTGACGCTAGGACTCCGACGGGCTGGCTGGCGGCAGCAACCCAGCCCGTCGACTTCCTCTTCGGCTAGTCTTTGTCGGCAAATGCCGACGCGGAGTATCGGGCTGTTGACCGGACGAGGTCCGATTGACAGTTCTCCTTTGTTTTTTGGCGCTCTTCTCATGTCGACAAAGTTGATATGAGAAGTACGCCAAAAACATTTATGTCGACGTCGACTCGGCATCTATATTTACGACGCAAACATAGACATCGAGTCAACGTTGACTTCTTTTCTTTTGTGTGGGAGAGATTTCTCGAAAAACATTTACGTCGACTTTGACTTTTGGTTTCACTTTTTTGCTGTCTACTTTTTGAAATGACAAAGCCGCGGAGCGTGATCTGGACCACATCCAGAACGCGCCCCGCAATCTTTTTCTTCGTGAATTCTTTGAGTCGTTGTCTATGTTTTAAAATGAAATAAAAACATTTATTTGGTTTGAGAGTATAACATTGCACATTTTGTGACCAACCCTGTGGTCGCGCGACTAGACCGTGTGACTGCACCGCGACGTTGGATGATGCGACTCGTATTATCCAACCTTGATCTTTTGTTTTTAACATCGTAGCAAACTGAAGTGAACAGATTAAAGTGAACAGGACTGGTTCGCTCATTCACGTAACGAACGAGCAAAACAGTCCTCGAATGGCTGGGTAGGTCCAGGGCCGATAGGCTCATTTGAAGGTTTTTTTGCTCGTTCGCGTTGCGAACGAGCACATAACGCGACCGTCGCGTGATTGTGATGTACACGGAAGACCACTGGCCACTGTCCAACGAAAAAAAAAGAAGATTCTTAAGTGGACGTAAATGACACCCCCAGTGTTTTATGCAAAAAACGCGACTGGTTGTAAGTAAAAATTGAAATGTTAGAAATCTGGTCACATAAATGAAAAATGAACATAGGATGAAATAAAATGTCACGTGAAACCGAGGAAACATAAAAATTCATACTTCGGATACCCATTGTTTCAAGATAATTCCTCCGCAACCGGTGTAGCATGAATTTGTTTGAAATAGTGGACGCGACATGCATGATCCCAGGCGTTTGGGGAAAAGTGGGTACAAGATGCATCTTTTGTGCAAGGTGAGTATCGTCTTCATTCGATGCGAAAAATGGCAAGGTCGAAATTCCGAGGCCAAAACAGTGGGTATAGCGGAATTAGGCCATGGAGAGTATCCATCCATCCGATTGGGCCAAATACAGTGGAGCCGAGAGAAAGAGAGAGAGAGAGAGAGAGAGAGAGAGAGAGAGAGAGAGAGAGAGAGAGAGAGAGAGAGAGAGAGAGAGGAGAAAATGTAATTTTAGCATGGTTTTAAAGTAGCACACAAAAATGGCCTGTCGTTGTACGAGCACACAAAAATGGCCACCCCGTCAAATAGCACACAAAAATAGCAGCTCGCTCTACCAAAACACAAAAAAAGGCCAGGACCTGAAGTAGCACACAAAAATGGTCAGCGCAAAAATGGCCACACGCAAAAAAGCACACCAAAATGGCCACCGCGTGCAGGTGATGCCAGGTAAGCAGCTGGCCCTCGAAAAACGTTGGTCGCCCTGCGAAGATGCATGACAACTTCCTAGCGACACAGCCGCTGACTAGGCATCAGTGCCTAGTCAGACGGTGACAATAGTCACAAGTCGTACACACAACGGCAAGGGTCTGGCTAGGAGACACAAGGCAAAGTGTTAGAATGCTTCAATAGCATTGGTAGAGAGAAATGACAAATGACAGGTCCACAGCATAAATACCTGCCGCGTCGCCTGGTGGGTGTCGCACGCGGCAGTGCAAGATCTGTCCTAAAACCGGCCCAAAACCACTGTTTTGGCGATAACTCTGTGCAGACAAGTCAGAACGCTACGCTGTCAGAACCTAAACGTGGAGGATCTCAAGCCATACGTTATGACTGGTCACATGCATGCATTCGGCATCAAACGGTGGAAACAAAATGCAAAGCATGCAAATCGGGCCCACGGCCAGTCCATCGATAAAATCCTACAGGCTGCAAAAACCCTGTAGGAGGTCCTAGGCAGCGTCCAGAGCTCTGGGACGGTCGTTGGTCAGCTCCAAGCTGGTAGTCCACCACCAGACGATGCACCGGTACCACCTGGATCCGCATCAGGGATCTGCACGGGCATGGACACGGCCGAGTGATCACAATAAACTGTACAGGTCGGCAGGAACATCACAAATTACAACACTCCCCCATGACCTGATGGTATGCATGTCCATACATGTGCAGCACTGAGACGAGTACAATGATGAGTGCAAAAACAGTCGTGACACAGACACAGATAAACCTCGCACTCAACCACTCTCAAGTAAGGGGCAAAGCCCAACGGAACGAACGGCCACCACAAACTTCCCGCGTACTAGTGCCTTCATCAAGAAGTCAGCACGCTGCATGTCAGTGCCAACCCATATGACAGAGATCATGTGTCACTCCACCCGATCACGCACAAAGTGATGCTCAACCGCGATGTGCTTCGTGCGAGTGTGAAAGACATCAGAGTTCTCCACAATGACAATAGCACTCTAATTGTCTTAGCAAAGTACAATGCTAGGTACTGACTGACCAAGCTCAAGGAACAGGCACTACAGCCACACTACCTCAGCAGCCCCGGCACCCAAAACAACAGACTCTACCTCCGACGAGCTATGTGCAATGCAGTCTTGCTTCCTTCTACGCCCAGAAACAACGGTACCACCAAGCAGGAACACGTAGCCGGTGTGACTGTGTCCATCAGGACTTCAGGCCCAGTCATTGTCGGTGTAGCCGTCAAGGACCACCGAACACTGCCGGCGAAAGCAGAGTCCAAGGTATAGAATGGAGACCACGTACCGCACCACTCGCACAGCCACATGAAGGGCTCTAGTACGTGGAGCCTGCAAAAATTGTACAAGGAGGTTGACGACGAAGGCGATGTCGGGGAGTGTGGTAGTCGCCAGGTACATCAGAGATCCGATGAGCTGGAGGTACAAGGTCACATCCACTGTCCTCCCTAGCTGTGTGGGATCTTGCACCTTAAGGGAATCCTGCCCGTCAGGTGTGAGAGGTGTGGAGGCCGTGGGCACTGCGCCAAGGAGGTCACTGAAGCCCTCCCCCACAACACGTGCGCATCCGGCCTGATGCAACATAAATGTCCAACGTCTGCAGTCTCGCACGATCTCCATGCCAAGAAACACCGCTGCAAGACTGAGATCCTTCATCCTATCAGCCATTTGGAGGAGTGCCTTGGCCTCCATCACGGCCTCCATGGAAGGAGACGTGATCAAGAGGTTGTCGACATAGACCAAGATGGCGGTGAACCGCTCAGGCGTCTGTCGGATAAAGAGAGAGGGATCTGCATTGCATTGTACATATCCTACACGAGTCATAGTGCCAGTGATCTCTTGGTTCCAACACCGAGGAGACTGCTTGAGGCCGTACAGGGACTCACGCAAGCGCTAGACCTTATCACCATCCACAAAGCCTGGTGGCTGCACCACGTAAACCTTCTCATCCAGAGAGCCATGGAGGAACACATTGTTCACATCCATCTGGTGCAGTTCCCAGTCATGCTGAGGCACTACACCAAACAGAGCGCGAGCTGAGGTCATACGGCCGACAAGGGAAAAAGTGTCGATGTAATCAATGCCCTCGATCTAAGAGTACCCCTTGAAGACCAAACGAGCCTTGTGGCGTTCCAGTGAGCCATCCGGCTTCACTTTCTTACAAAAGATTCACTTGACCTGAATAGCCTTCCTCTCACGTGGAAGGTCGACTTGCTCGTAAACTACGTGCTCTCGGATGGCGTGAAGCTTGTCCTCGCAGGTAGCATGCCAAGCATCTGCATCCCCTGATGAGAGAGCTTCCCTCAGTGTGCCCAGATCAGGTGCCATAGAGGGAGAGCTCTGAGTGGCAAGTGCACACGCCTTAGTGCTGGGCTTGAAGACCACAAGGTCAGCTGCTACATCACAAGCGATATGAAACTCGCGAGTGACGAGATCGTGCCCTACAGAGCACGCTAGATGTACGTTTGTGTGATCAGTACAGACACTCAGGCCTAGGGTCTTTCTGCCGGGATCACCACTCACGATGCTATGAGTGGAGTGCCTGGGTGTGGGATCTAACACTCGCAGGACTCCGGAGACCAATGTTCGAAGAAGACCACCGGGCTCACACGAGTAACCTGGGCTCGAGGGGCTCACCTCAGGCTCAAAGACAGGCACAACCACAGCGGGTGAGGGATGAGGCAAAGGAGCAGGTGATGTAGTGTGAGGAGATGTGTGTTTGGGAGACACGGGGCTGGACCAAACAAGCTGAGCTCAAGGTCAGGCACAAAAAGTACCTCAAAGATATAGGGTGTCAGACGGACCATCGAAGCACACAACCCCAACACCCTCGACCGGCAAGGAATGACCAGAGCCTGTGCAAACAGTGTGAATAGACGCAACAGGACCGAGAACAACAAAGTCACTACGACCACAAGTCATGTGCTGAGTTATGCTCACGAGAATCAATGATCCAAGTGCCACCAGGATTACGACTGGAGGTCGTCATTGTACAAGGGGAAATGGAACACTCGACCTCAGACGGGCCCTGAGCAATAGGTGAGGAGGAACGACGAAGGGCACAGAGGTGCAACTCATGAATCTAATCGATACTGTCAGGCCCATCTTCATCACATGCTAGTTGTGTGCCCCCACACGAGTCATCACGAGCGACGAGAACAGACAAAAAAACAGTCTTTGAACCACTTGGCTGTGACAACACACTCACACCTCCCTGAAAGCAAAGCGCGAGAAGGTGACGGAGCTCGGCGATGATGTGGTCACGCAGGTCTGGGTTGCCACTGCTCGCCGGTGAGGAAGCGAGAACTGTTGTAGTCGTGGTCGCCACGCGACCGGAGGCTGTGCTTCTCGATGTAGCCCACTCCACGTGTGCAACCTGAAGACCGCGGGTGATCCGCGCCCAGTCAAGCGGCTGCAGGCACTCGTTGTAGCGATGAGTACCACCACAGTTGTAGTAGTGGACAGTACATCCATTGCTTACTCCTGATGACTGCTGCTACTGTTGCGACTGTTGCTAGCTAGAACCACGCTTCTTCTTACCCTTCTTCCCCTGTGTTGTGGTTGCCACACCCTGCATCAGAGTTGAGATAGCCGGGGTGGAAGGGGAAGAGGAGGGTGTGCCAGAGGATGGAGAAGTGGTCTGCAAGAGAGGCATCGACGACGACGCAATGACCGCTACATCAAGGGAACTCTCCTTATGGGCCACGAATGCCTCGCGGGCGGAACTCACCTGGAGGAGGAGTTGATGCGTCCAAGGAAGAAGCTGAAGAGAGGTGGAGAATGGCTCGAGTACGGCATCGCTGTACCTCGAGAAGATGTCTGTGTACTCAAGACGGACTCCGATCATGAGCGTGCGAAGCACCCAAAGCTGTGTACTTCGTGAAGTCCCAAGGCGCATGTAGATGCGCATGGCATGCTGCCAGTATTCAGCTACAGAATCGGCAGGTCCTTGACGAAGGGAGTGGAAAGCGTGAATGTGAGCCGCGCGGGTGGCGGGAATCTCTACAGCAAGCAGAGATAGTGCCAGGTCCCAGCCCCCACGTAGATTAGCACCCACGCCTGTGCCGGCCTCTCCAAGGAAAGGGCGAAAGTCCACGACAGTCTCGCACGGCATGGCGTAAAGGAGTCCGCGCATCGCCCGAGCCGTTGTCAGCACCTGAGCGCTGTCCGTCATCTGGTATGGACTGTGGTAGTAGGGCCATACCCACTCTGAAGTGGCCCAGATCTGGAAGAGAGTCTCCCAGCAGTCAAAGCCATCCTCGCTGACAGAGCGTGGGGATGGTGTGTCAAAGTCCTTGGGCTGCAGCTCTGTGGGGGCAACAACCACAGGCTGGGAAGAACAAGGAATAGGAAAGACACCGGGGCAAGGAAAGTCACCGAGGTAGGGATCAGGTGAGGGTCGGATCTCCGAGAACAGAGAACCAGAATGCGTCTGAAGTTGGCGTCGACGCTCATGAAGCATGCGAATCTCCCTCTCATGGGTGGCATCATCCATCCCTGACATGTCAATGTCCTCATCCAAAGGATCAAAAATTGACGGGTCATGTCCTGCTGCTCTCCTCGGTGTAAATGCTGACTGTTGTGCAGAAGGTATGGCACCGTCGACTTCCCCGGATGTTTGCTGTGGGGCCGTGGACAGACCACGAACAAGATTAGTGAGCGCACGGATGGCGTCAGTCTGCTGTTGTTGTTGATGACGTATCTTATCCTGCTGACTTCGCAGATCGGCAATGGCCTGGGAGAGTGGGCTCATGACCCCTGAGGAGGAGGAGGAGGGATCTGCTCGTCCTTTGCCCTTGTCACCAGCCGGAGCAATGTTAGCCCTCAGCATGGACCGGGACGTCAAACTGGTCGGATTTAAGAACCGTCAGCGGTTCTCGAGGATTTGAAACGCTGGCAATTCTTTACTTTCCGACCCCAAAATTTGACAAAGGCAAGTCCTGACTTCAGCAGGGCTTTCCTAACGTCGGCACGGACCTGATGACATCAGGAAGGAAAATGCAAACTTCAGCACAATTGTTTTTGGTTGACAACCCACGCGGCTATTGGACGGCTACTCCGCAGCAGCTGCGCGGAAGCTGCACGGAAGCTGCACGGAACCTCCACAATAGCTTCCGGTCGGCTGCTGCCGCTGCTATGCCTCCGCCTGCAACAGTAGCCGCGCAGCTGCTTGCACAGCTGTGGTAGCAGTTGCGTGCTACTGCTATGCCACAGCGCTGCTATACATTGCTCTAGCTGCACGCTACTACTGCTGCGCGCTGCTGCTGCCGCTCTAGTGCTACTGCTGCTCGCTACTACTGCTGTTGCTTGCTGCCGCTACTATGTGTTGTTTCTTGTTGTTTCTACTGCTGCCCCGCCGCTGCCACCGCCGCTACGTAGCGCTGCTGTACGCCGATATGCGTTGCTGGTGTTATGCCCTACTACTGCCACCGCTGCTAGTGTCAATGCCAGCAGCTGCTAGCAACTGCCGCCTATTGGAGCTGTCGCCTGCTACTGCTAGCGGCAGCTGCTGATGCACTCTCACGTGCTGAAGGTGGGTGATGTCGCCGGTAGTCGGGTGACATCGACAGGACCTTGTGGATTGGCTACAACAGTGACGCTCACTACTCCTGTTCTGCTACGTCTGTGCTGCGCAGCTCAGTGAGAACTGCCTCACCGCTCTAATACCATGAGAAGATGCATGGAAGCTTCCTAGTGACAGAGCCACTGACTAGACGTCAGTGCCTGGTCAGACGGCGATGACAATGACAAGTCATACACACAACGATAAGGGTCTGGCTAGGAGATACCAGGCAAAGTGTCAGAATGCTTTAATAGCATTTGAAGAGAGAAATGACAAATGACACGTCCACAGCATAAACACCTGCCGCGGCACACGACGGGTGTCGCACACGGCACTGTAAGATCTGTCCTACAACCGGCCCAAAACCAATGTTTTGGCCATAACTCTGCACAGACAAGTCAGAACGCTATGCCATCTAAACCTAAACGTGCAGGATCTCAAGCCGTACATTATGATTGGTCACATTCATGCATCTGGCATCAAACTGTGGACACATAATGCAAAACATGCAAATCGGGCCCAGGACCAGTCCACCGATAAAATCCTACAGCTTGCAGAAAAATTGTAGGAGGTCCCATGTAGTGTGCAGAGCTCTGGGACGGTCGTCGGTCAGCTCCAAGCTGGTAGTCCACCACCAGACGACGCACCGGTACCACCCATGTCCGCATCAGGGATCTACATGGGCATGGACACGACGGAGTGGTCAGAGTAAACTCTACAGGTCGACAGGAACGTGACAAATCACAACACGCTTGTATCCTTCGCAGTAGTATTTTCTCTCTTTCAAAGAAAATTTGATTTAATCTTAGTGTAGGTAAACGGTGCGTCAATCTCCGATGCTAGAATAGGACCCTTGTGACAGAAGTTCGCACCTCACAAAAAGAAGTCCGCTTCCGTCTCACTTCACACCTATAGTTTGCGATCAGGTGGAGATTTTTGTGTGCTATTTCATAGGTGGTTTTTTTGTGTGCTACCTTAGAAAAAAAATAGCCCTGTTTTTATGTAGCACGCAAAAATAGCCACCCTTGAAATAGCACACAAAATGTCCACCCGAAGGCAAACTCCGGGTGCGAAGTGAGACGAAGGCGAACTTGATTTTGTGAGGTGCGAACTTCTGTCACTAGGGTCTGTTCTGACATCGGAGATTGACACATATTTTACCTGTAGTAACAATAAATCGACCTTTTTTTACGGAAAGAAAGCACCGTACTGACGTGGATTTTCGCTCAAAAAAAATATTATTTAATTCGCCCATGTGTGCCCTAAATAACTTTCCACCATATGGAAGGAACACGTACGAAATTTGAGCTAGACAAAGGTACTCCGCCTGTTGTTTTTTGGTTCAATTCCTTCTCAAATTCCTAAGTTAATGACTCCTTCACTACCAAAAGAGTGGTCACCACGCCAATAGATGTGCAAGGTTTGGTTGTTTTGGCATAACCAACTGAGCAGCGGCACTATAGTTGCTCGCAGATGTCCACTGTTGGCCGCACGAGCCTCGCTATTCGGACTCCAAAGGTGGGATGCATCGATGTACACCCTTACCCATGTAACCTATGGGTGAAAGTTAGTACTCCTTATTTCGTGAAAGGGGATGGGAGACCATGCCAAAAATTGAAGAATGCCTGTTTTCGGGTGAAAGCTAGTATGTAGCGGGAGGGCCGGTTCGACCCTCCCTCCTCGCTGAAGCGAGGGGTGGTTGCGCACCACCCCTCACGTCAGTTAGGGCTGGCCGGCGGCCAGCGCTTCGCTGGCTGCCGGCCGGCTAGACGGCCGGCGGCCGGCCAAGCGACCAGCCGGCCACCGGCCGGCTAGCCGCCAGCCGCCGATCGCGGCCTCAGCCTGATCGGCGGCTGAGGGACCACGAGGGCCTCGAGGGCGAGGCCTTGTGGCCTCGTGCCCTCGCCCCCCCTCACCCTCCTTACAAACAAGCAAGCGAGGACGAGGGATAGGGAGAGCGAGGGTGAGGACGAGAGGACTGGCGTGAAATCACCAGCGTGCCTCACACGCGACGATTTCGTGCCAGAACGGCAAAACATGAATCGAAGTTCGTTTGCGACGAACTTCGACATAAAATAAACAAAATAACTCGTGCGAATACACGAGTTCAAGGTAAAAACCCCCGGTTAGGGTTCCAAAACCAGGATTGGGGTTGAAAACAGAAATGGGCCTCCGGAGACTTGAAATATTCGAGTCTCCCTGCTCTGGGTCGTTGATGACGACTACCCCTCAGTCCTGCGAAGGGGGTAAACCCCTGACACGGACTGAGAACGCCATTGTGCAAAGTCCAATGACGACTTCAGGGCAGGAGCTGGAGACTTGACCTGTTACAGTGGTTCTCAGAGCCAGACGACCCTCGCGACCAAGGGTTCGACGGAAACGGCAGCTACGACACATATAAAGTATCGCCGGCAGCTGCAAGCAGCAACAGAAACGACAGAAGGGACTACGCCATCTACACTTCACGGATTGAAGCGTCGTAAAGTACGTTAGAGAGCTTGAAAAGACCTGTACTTGGTGGAGAATCTTCCTTCCAACCTCTCTTGACTTGCAGAGGGCTAGGAGGATTTTTGTGGGGTGGGGTGGGGAGTTCCCACCCTCAAAAACCACAAACTCCTCCCCATTTTCAAGGCTCCTTCAAAACTCCTTCATCCAAAGATTGGGACAGCGCCCCTTCCCAAGCTTAGGGACTCTCACGGCGTGAGAGTACCCTAAAAAGAAGGAGGGTGACACCTTGAAGATTTTTGGCGGCTTGCCAACGCCGCGGGCTGAAGGGAGACGTCGCCCAAGAACGCGAGAGGCGTCAAGGAACGTGAAGAGAAGACCAAGGAAGACAAGAAGACAAGAGGAAGACAAGAAGTAGAAGAAAGAGTGGAAGGCTTGGTAGGAATTGTTAGAATTCTCTTTGTCACTCTTTGCTCTTGTTTTGTGAGCGGCACTCACATTCCTCCTCATTCCATTGTCTTGTAAATTTATGTTTTCCTAGGTACTAGTCCTTGCCAATCGCCGTGAGTCACGGCTTAGGAAGTCTAGTTTCAAAAACCACGACCTTATGCCGACGTGGCGGCCTAGGAAAATAGAATTTGAATTTATAATTGCCTCACCGATCGTGATAGCAAGGAGTTTGTGGGAGGCGATTCTTCTTTGACGTTGTGGGGTGATCCTCACAACGATCTTCATGTGCTAGTTGCACGAGCGACGAGATGCCAAGTGCCGGACCGTTCAAGGCCAACAAGGGCAAGGTGGTGACGTTCTCACCACACGTCCTTGGCGGAATCTAAGTTTTGGGAGCAGCCACCGCGAGCATGGTTGCAAACCCAAAGGCAACCGTACCGCCTAAGGCAACCGTACCGCATAAGGCAACCGTACCGCCTAAGGCAACCGACGCCAACCTCGGCGACACCGAGAAGCGTGCGGAGGCTACAAAAGTGCTCGACAAGTACGTCGACGTGCACGTGGGTGACCCCCACGCGACGGACGACGCGATGGAGGAGGATCTTCCGGAGGAGGATCCCGACAAAGAGCACGACGTCGATGATGGCGAAGGCGACGAGGATCGTAACCATCGCCATCGTCGTGCGGCGAACTCGAGCCGATTGCTCGAGAAGGATAAGGCGCCCGCCGCATCGCCTCAAGCTACCAACGGCAGCGAGACTGCCGAAAGAAGCAAGGGCACTGAAAGCAGTCACACGGGAAGTTCCCGCGAGAACGAGCCAGACGACGATGCCGCGAAGGCAATTCACGATAGCCGTCGTAGGCTTGCGGAGTTTGCTGCTGAGGCAGTAGGCCTACTCAAGATCACCACCGACGGTGGAGATACGACACCACTCGGAGGAATGGGGGCTGACCCCCCTTCCTACGATGTGGCCGCAATGGGGCAAGGAAGCACCAACGCGAGTGTTGTCACCGACGAGAGACTCCTCCGAAAGGTGGGACTCCTTGGAGGCATGTACGCGAACCGTACCCTCCTGCAGTGGGTAAGGGTGCACAGACAACGCGAGGCCCAAGAGGCTATCGTCGATGCTCTGACGACATCAGAGCTCAAGTTCGTGTTC
>SZWC01002390.1:35299-59242 GCA_023375785.1 Penium margaritaceum
TCCAACTGACCGTGCAGGAAGGCGTTGTTGACATCCATCTGCTCGAGCTCCCAGTCATGGTGGGCGACAAGACTCAGAAGGGCGCGAGCAGTGGTGTAGCGTCCGACGGGGGCAAACGTCTCGTCAAAGTCAACGCCAGGGACTTGTGAGAACCCCTTGGCGGTGAGACGTGCCTTATACTTGTCAAGCTCGCCATTGGGCTTGTACTTGCGCCTAAAGACCCATCGTGCATCGATGGCTTTGCGACCGGGCGGGAGATCGACCAACTCGTAGACGGCGTGGTCACCAAGAGCTCGAAGCTCATCCCGCATGGCTGCCTCCCATTGCTGGGAGTCGGGCGCAGTGCGTGCCTGACGAACAGTAGTCGGGTCTGACGAGGGCGTGGCAGCAACTGTCGCGTAACACTCAGCAACACTGCTGCGGATGGCGGCTTCGAGAGCGCGCTCGTGCTCAGACCTGAGCAGTGTCTGCCCAAGGGCAGAGCTGGGGTGGACCACTGCTGTGGCCAAGCCCAAGGCGTCCATGCCAGTCGGTAGCCTTCCAGGCTGCTCTGGGTGGGACTGGACAGGACGGACGGATGGGGCAGAGACACTGGACGAACGAGAGGGGAGCGCGCGGAGACGCCCGCCACGGACGAAGGGCTCGATGGGAGCAGGACCAGGAGGGTTACCAGGCAACGGCGGAGCAGCGATGGAACAACTGGGTGCCATAGGGGTAAGCGGACTCGACGGAGCCGCTGAGGAGTGTGCAGGAGACATGGACTCAGACGGAACGGAGGAGGACAAGGCAGGAGACGTAGGAGCTCCGAGCGAGGTGGACGACACGGAAGGAGAAGGGGAAGGAGTCACAGTGCCAGACGACGAAGGCCGCTCCGAGGGTGGAGGCTGTGAGGAAGGGACCGCAGCAGGGACTGTAGGGGCAACGGGAGCCGCAGGCCCGACTTCCCCCCGCAACCGAGAGAGCGGTAGCAGGGAGGCTGCCGTAGAGTGACGACCGAGGTCACGGAGAAAGACAGACTCGAAGAAAAGAACATCGCGGGACTCAATGACTCGCTGGCGCTCCTGGTCCCAGAAGCGCCAGGCTTTGGACTGGGCAGACACGCCCAAGAAAGGGCAGAGTCGCCCACGTGGGGAGAGTTTGCCGTCACGAAGGTCCTCAGGAAGCCAGACCGACGCAATGCTACCCCAAACGCGAGCAAGGCGCAGGTCAGCACGGGACCCGTACCAATGCTCAAAAGGTGTGACTGAGCGGGGAAGGGGCCCGTGTGGGACCCGATTCCACACCCAGGTCATGTAACTCATGGCCTCAAAGGCGAAGAGAGGAGGAAGACCGGACTCAGACAGAAGGGTACGGACGCCGTCGGCAAGAGTCCGGTTCCAACGCTTAGAGACTCTGTTTTGTTGGGGTGTGTAGGGAGCAGAAGTCTCCGGACACACCCCTTGAGACTCAAGGAATCGGGCGGTCGGACCAAGGAACTCACCGCCGCGGTCGCTGCGGAAGACACGGAAGGAGCGCTGACAAGACCGTTCAGCCTGGCGGAGCCAGGACTCAAGGACAGCAGGGACGTCACTCTTCTGGCGAAGAGCGAAGACCCAGCGATAGCGGGAAAAATCATCAGTGAGGCACAAAACATAACGCCCAACACCCCCAAGAAGGTCATGGGAGAGAGGACCCATGACATCAGCGTGCACAATAGCAAGAGGGTGGGAGGACCGGGAGTCAGAGGAAGCAAAGGGAGAACGATGCATTTTCCCTTGGGCGCAGTCGAGACAGTCAGAGGGACAGGGCGAGGGAAAGGTAGAGGGTGACAGTCCAACAGCAGGTTGGAGACGGAGCATGCTGGAGATGGCATCAGTGTGAACATGGCCAAGACGACGATGCAAGAGTTGGATATCGGCGGGGGAGAGAGATGGCGCAACGTGTGCAAGAGAGGAGCCAACAGAGTGGGAAGCGGGGGCAATGAGGGGCACACGGTAGAGTTCATCACACTTAACCCCCCGCAGGACGATGCGACCAGTGGAACGAATGCAGACAGTGCCAACACCCCGACTGGCTGAGAAGTCCATGCCCTGATTGTCAAGGGAGGGCACGGACAACAGGCTGAGCTCCAAGGAAGGCACATACAGCACGTCGGGCAGAAACAGCACGCCACCAGGACCAACAAAGCGAACAACGCCCACGCCCTGGACAGGCAGCAACTGACCAGAACCAGTACGAACAAAACGGACAGANGCCACAGGTGGCAACAGTGCCAACAGAGGGTGGAGCAGAGTCACAGACTGACAGGCAACGAGGAAGCACGACAGACTGCCAGTGCTCAACCCACGGAACAGATGCGGACGGGAACCCAAGAACATGACCGGGGGGGTCCCCACGAAGGACAGTGTCAGTGTGACAAGGGGGACCTCTGGCCAACGAAGACACACTCTCACCTCCCTGATCGCAGAGGTGAAGACGCTGGAGAAGGGACTGCTCCAGTTGGCGCTCGCCATCGACGGATGTTGCGGAAGATGGAGGAGACTGCCGCGAGGGAGGTGCGAACCACGGAGGTGGGACGTACGTCGAAGAAGGGGGCCCAGCAAACGCGGGCGCTCCGTAGAACGGTGGCCAACCCCATGGGTATGGGATGGGGGGTGGAGCTGTGGAGACGCCTGCGGTGGAGTAGACCTGGGCTGAGGTGGAGCCGACAGGGTGAGAGACTGGAGAGGAGCTGGAGTTTGTGGCGGACGAAGAGGAAGAGCCGTCGGTGCGGGACCAGTGCGCACGCATAGAGCGGGCCAGGCGCAGATCATCAGGAGGCGCAGGGCACGTACGAGCAGACTGCTCAGAGGAACCACAGTTCCAGCACACAGCCGCACCAGGGACACGGGATGGTGCAGTGTCCTTGCCCTTCCCTTTGCCCTTCCCCTTGCCCTTGCCGCGCCCGCGCCCCTGGGAGGCAAGAGCGGTGGCCGTACATGCCGAGGAAGAAGAGGACGTGGAGGAGGCAGCGGCAGCCGAGGAAGTGGCAGGAGAGGAAGCGGTGGTGGCTACAGCAACTCCGGCAACTGCAGCACGGTGTAGGCGTTTGTTGTGAAGGCTGGTCCACCAAGCGGCGAGTCGATCAGCCACGAAGTCCCAGAGAGCACCAATGCCCGGTGGAGAGTCAGGAGGAACGGGCTGAGAGGGGAGACTCAGCAGCTCGTCAGATTTGACGTCGCGGAGGAGGTCGGACAGCTCGGGAATCAAGCCGTTGACCATGGTGTGGACAGCAGCAAGCTGGCCTGGCGCGGCTTTGTCGAGCTCACGAAGGAGCTTGAGCCCGCGTGCCCAGTAGGCATCAGCCGACTCGTCAGCACGCATGATGAGCGTGTTGAACTTCACAATGAGGGCACTTTGTGCTGCCTGACCAGTGATTGTGGTGCGGCGGCGAAGCATGGTGTAGGCACCAACAGGATCAGCGAGACGCTGTACGGCGGGGTCGGCATTGTAGGTACCGACCTCGTCGACAAGCGTCACTCGCGCAGTAGCAATGAGGGCACAGACAGCGCGGGCAGACTCAGCAGCGACGGGCGTAAAAGGTGCGACAGCTGGGAAGAAGTATTCCCACAGACGCTCCCCCTGGGCCCAGGCACTGAAGCGGGTTTCCCAGGAGGAGAAGACGAGGCCGGCGGACAGGACAGGCGGCTGCGAAAAGAAATCATGCTGGCGCATGACAGGGGTGGGATGAGCAGCGGAAGGAGTGACAGCAGTGTTGCCGGCAGCGGTGCTAGAAGCAAAGGGTGTGGAGGAGGCAGCCACAGTGGTGCTAGCGCTAGCAGAAGCGGTGGGGACGGATGCAGCAGGGAGGCGCTTAAGCACAATCGCTGCAACCTCGCCAGCAAAGGCAGCGCGATTATCATCGGCAAGCTTGAGGCGGTCCTCAGCCTCACGCTGCGCCTCAAGAGCGAGGCGCAACTGGCGCTGCAGGTCAGCTATGACTGATTCGTCGTCACTCGGCATGGTGACGACGACGAGGTCCTGCCGGACAGATTTCGGCAGAGTTTCCCCTGCCCCAGTGGGCGTGGGAAAACTGGACGTGCCCAAGGCACGAGAGATGTGTGCTGCAGGACAGCCCGACCCCAATCAGACAAGCAACAAGATCCCGCAAGAGAAGAAAAGAGGCAAGGAGACAGAGCAGCAGCCGAAGACTCTCACAAAGCAGAAGGAGGTGGAGGCGCGCACAACAAGGTAAGGAGTGATAGGACAACAGCTGCAACTGCAGCTGAGACAACGGAGACAGTGGATGTGATGGGGATCACCAGAGCAAGCGCTCCGGTGATGAGGACGGCTCCAAGAGTGGTGAAGGCTGCAACGATGGAGATGGCGGCTGTGACGACTCTGGTGATGGTCGAGGGAGCAGATGAGGCAGTTGCAACAGCACCAGAGGTGGAGGTACGAATGGAAGAAGCGGCTGCAGACACGGCAGACGCAGCGGAGGCAGTCGCGAAGGCAATAGCAGAAGCGGCTACAGCAACCTGAGTGAAGATGTCTGCAGCTGTAGCAGCCACAGGACCGGCGACAACGGCGGCTTTGGTGTATGACTCAGCAGCGCGTCCTGCCGAGGTCGAGGCGGAGGCGCGAGAAGCCCGGGCAGCGGCAGCTAGGGTGGCGGCGGTTGCTGCTGCAGCGTCGACTACTACAAGGGCCGTGCGCGTAACCCTTGTGGCCACAGCAACAACGTCGTGACCTAGGACAGAGGACACACGAGCAGCTGCGGCGTCCACCCCAGCGCTAACGTGCGGGTGCTCGACCCCCCCAGGAGAATGGGAAAGAGGGGAGCTTACCGGTATGGAGGGCCGCCTTTGCTGTGATGGTGGGGTTGTCTCGACGGAGGCGGCGTCACGGTGGCGTTGCCGCGCCGAGCTCTCCACTGAGGAGCCACCGAGGTCCTTCCAGTGCGCCAGCGTGACGGCTGCCACCACCAAACGGTGGTGATGAGACCGCTACAAGGCTGTAGTGCCGCTTGCTACTGCCCCCCCCTCCCCTTTTGTGCGGATGCCACGGTGGAGGTGCTGCTGTTGCTGCTTCTGCTACTGCTGCTGCTGCTGCTGCCGTTGCTGCTGTCGCGGCTGTCGTGCTATAACCGCCGTGCTGCGTGCTGCTGCTGTCGCGTGACAGCAGTCGTGCTGCTGCTGCTGCAGATGTTAGTGCACCTGTCTGCTGTCGTGCTGCTGCTGTTACAGATGTGCTGCTGCCGATGAGCTGCTGCTGCTGCTGCTGATGCTGCTGTTGTTGCTGCTGCTGCTGCTGTCGCGGCTGTCGTGCTGTAGCCGTCGTGCTGCGTGCGGTTCTAATGAACTGCTGAACTGCTGAGCTGTTGAACCGCTCAGCAGCTGAACTGCTGAGCTGCTGCTTCTGCTGCTAATGTACTGCAGCTACTGCTGCTCAGAACGCAGGTGTTGTCGGCTGCTTCTCGGAGTTGTCTTGGAGGAGCCGTCAGAGGAGGCGGTGCTGGCAGCCTCCTAGCACGTCTTAGCTTAGACGGCTACAAGGCCGTCTAAGATGGCCGGTTCACGTTGCTGCTGCCGTCGTGTTGACGGTGGGCAGTGCTGAGTGAGAGGGTGGCAGACGAGAGCGTGTCCCCTCCCCTCCCTTTCTTGTTTCCTGCTGCAAGAGGCAGGTCGTCGCCGAAGGGGGGCAACGTGCTTTACCCGTGGTCAGCGACGGGCGACGTGAGTAGAATGAGAGAGAGAGGTGGAGGTGAGAGCAAGAAAAGGCTCTCTGACTTCGGGCCACAGTGGAGTGGGTGCGAGACGCCAAGAGAGGTTGTCGCTCCACAGGCCGTGGATCTACGGACGTCAGATCGATCTGATGTCCGTCTCTCACGCACTGCTCTGATACCAGTAGGTAAGGGAAGAAGAGACAGGAACACTGTGGAGCAAGCACCAAGACGGGTGCATGGTGTATGGAGACCACGAGCCACAGAGTTCTGTCGAAGTACAATGAGAGTTAAGAAGTGACGAGTAACAAGCAACAGAGCTGTTACGGGGAGGGGAGAGCGAGCGAGCGAGCAGCGAGCTCGATCTCGCTCGCCACCCTCGAACCTGGGGGATTCGATCCAACCTACCCACAAGACAATTTTCTACTAGAGTGTAGGTGTGCCAAGCAGATATCTGGCTAGTGGGCGAACCCGATTATTCTCATGGCCAACTGTGCTTGAATGCATGTGAGAAATGCAAATGTGGCTGGCAAGCTCAGATTGAGCCTCCTCATGGTTGGTCTTCCCAACTTTTGGTCATGACGAGTCCCTCGGCAAAGTCATCTCTCTCTGGTCAGTCACCTGCACCAGTGATGTGAGTGTGCAACGAGGCCAGAGGTCACCGTGTGATAATGACATGAATCCAACACTCCCCCATGACCCACAGCCGACGCACATGAACGACATGCACAGGCACACCGCAAACGTCACAAGACGTGACACAACACAAGACTGTACACGAGCACTGGCATGACAACTCAACCAGGAGCAACACAAGGACACAGTAACCCAACAGCGTGCACTGCTGCCTTGAAGACATTGCTGCTGAGTGCCTTCGTGAGAAAGTCAGCTCGTTGCTGTCGCGTGTCAACCCACACAATCTTGACATCACCTGCAGCCACACGCTCACGTACAAAATGATGCTCTACATTGATGTGCTTGGTGCGAGTGTGATGCATGCCGTCGTGCTCAGCAATAGCTTTTGTGCTTTGATTGTCACAGCGTAAGGTGATGCAGCGGATGGGTACACGCAACTGCTGAAACAACCGACACAGCCAAACACTTTCACATGTGCCTGCACCAAGGGCGACATATTCCGCCTCACTCGAGCTGCGTGCGACGCAACCCTGCTTACCGCTCTTCCAGGAGACTGCTGTGCCGCCGACGAGAAAGACATATATATATATATATATACACTGCGCTGGCCTCATGGCCAGCGCAGTGCGAACAGAGCGAACAGCACCTACGGGATGCAAGACGACAAAGGCGTCACGTCGACACGTCATGTGATGGGTGGCACCAGAGTCCACGACCCATGTGGCATCTGTGACCCGTGTACAAGGGGCAACGTGGCACTCGGCGACGGAACAAGGCGCGGCAGGAGGTCGCTCGGCAGTCGACGCGGCAAGGCGAGCAACGGAGCGGACATGAGACGCATGCAACCAAGACGTGTCATCGGGTCCGTCATGCGCACACGGCTGGACATGGGGACCACCACAGACATCACCACGCAACGACACAGACAGTCCACAGGCAGTAGGACCCCTCGACTCAGTCAACTCACTCACAACTCCCTAAGATGAGCATAGGGCGAGAAGCTGGTGAAGCTCGGCGATCGTCCGGTCGCGCTCGGCGAGCGCCTGGTTGCAAGGATCAGCGGAGGAGCCTGCTGTGGCAGCGGACTCCTCTGGGACGGCTGCAGTAGTGGTGGCCGAGTGGGTGGTCACACTGGACGTCTGGCGCATGCGCACCTCGTGCGCCTGCTGCAGCCCACGGGTGCCCTTGGCCCAATCCAGTGGGCGTCCTGTCAGGCGAGTGCAGTCGGGATAGCGATGGTCACCACCGCAGTTGAAGCACACGAGACGACGTCCCGTCGTGCTGCTAGAGCCGCTGCTGCTGTCGCCGCTGCTGCTGCTGCTCCCGCCGTTGCTGCTGCGGCTGACACTGCCAGTGCTGGTGCTGCTGCTGGTCCCGCCGCTAGAACCACCACCCGACGCTCTCCGACCCTTCTTCCCCTGTGCTGGAGCCGCCGTTGCTGTAGACGGAGGGGTGGACGACGCGGTGGCAACTGCCGCTGAAGCCGTGCTCCGGCGAGCGCGGTTCGCGGCGTCCATGCCTGCCACATCAAGAAAGTGGAGAGTGGCCCAGCGCAGCAGGGTCCCATCGCTTGCCATGTCGCGAAGCAGCGTCTGGTCGAAGTTGCTGAAGACGCGCGCGTAGTCGGGGTGGATGCCATAGAGGATAATCTGGAGGGCGGAGTATTGCGCAGGAGCGTCGTCCCGAAGATCCTCGTTCAACTGGATCGCCCGGCGCCAGTAATCGGCTGCGGACTCCTGAGTAGTTTGGCAGAGGGAGTTGAAGTCGGCGAGGCGCTGGGAGGTCAAAGCCAAGGTGGCGCCCTCAAACAGAGTGACGGCCAGTGCCCATGCCGCGCAAGGGTTAGCTCCTGAGCCGGTCAGCGAATCGCCAAGGAACCGACTGAAGTCCTTGGTGAAGTCCGGGGCGGCCTTCATCAGGCCGGAAAATGCGCGGACTGCCATGTGTGTCTGAGCGGGGTCAGACGCCTGATACTGTGCGAGGTAGTAGGGGAGGACTCCCTCGCTCATGGCCCACATGCGAAAGCGTGGCTCCGAGGACTTGAAGTCGTTCCCAGTCCGGAAGACGGGCGGGTCTGACTCAAACCACTTGGGTGGCTTGACCGTTGGTAGGGTAACGGCCGAAGCCACTGCGGGGCCAGGCATCGAGGAGGCAATTCCCTTACCCAGGCGGGCCCGCAGAGCCAGCTCCTCAAAGCTCAGTGGGTGGCGAGATGAGCTCGGGTCAGCGTTGGAGCTGGAGTTGGTGCCCTGGAGGGCTGCATTGGCCTCACGCGCTCTGCGACGCGCCTCCAGGCGGATGAGGCGCGCTCGGAGCACCTCTTCCTCGCCCTCCTCGCCGGAGTCGGAGAGGTTCTCTTCGACTTCATCACCATTACCGCCGTGGGCAAGGTGGTCCTCGCTCGGGTCAGTTAACGGACGCTACTGCTGCTGCTGCTGGGACAGCAAGCCCCTGATCATATCCTGTAGTTCGGCCACCTGCCTCGTCATGGTATCGCGGCTCTTCGCCTGTAGGCCCGCCTGTGCGCGCACTTGGCGCGCCAATGTAGTCGGGCTCAGCGGCCGCTGCTGCTGGTGCTGCAACGGTGGCTGCTGGTGTTGTGGCGGCGGCTGCTGCTGTCGCTGCTGCTGCTACTGCAGTTGCAGTGGCTGCTGTTGCTGTAGTGGCGGCTGCTGCTGCTGCTGCGGCTGCTGCTGCCGCTGTGGTGATGATGGCGGTGGTCGACGTTGACCGCTGACGGCGCTGCCCTCGGCAGCTGCGTCGGCAGCCATACTGGAGGAGGTTTGCTTCGGCATGGCAACCGGTTTCCTCCCCCGTTTTCCCCTCCGCGGAAGTCCTCCGCGGAGCGTCTCCACGGATCTACCCTTCCGCGGAACTTCCTCCCCGCGGAACTCCTCCGCAGAGCGTCTCCGCGGATACCTTCCCTAGTGAACTTCACCGCGGAAGCTCACCGCGGATCACCGCGGATCACCGTGGATCACCGCGGAATACCGCGATTCACCGCGGTTCACCTTCAATGACCGTGGTCACCGCAGTCGCGCCGCGGTGGTGGTCCGGTGTGGAATACGGCGGGCTGCTGAGGTCCGCGGTCGACACGTTCTGCACCCGCAGCTCCGCGGTCGCAGGTCCGCGGCGAGCAGCGCCGATGTTTTCTGAACGGCCGCGGAGGTGGAGCTGCGCGGAGGTGGAGTTGCGGCGGAGCTGCGCGGATCCGCGGAACACCGCGGATCTGGACTGGCAACGTCACTGCGAGGTGGCGAATGCGGAACGCGGAGTGCCTCCGCGGCACTCGACGCGTGTTCCAACGCGGTCGCGCGGTCGCCGCGCCCGCCGCGGATGCTTTGTCACCGCGGAGCACCGCGGAACAACCGCGGAACGACCACGAGTCGACCGCGGAATGACCGCGGATTGACCGCGGATTTTATATGAAAAGCGGTCGAAGTAGTGGTGGGCCCTCCCAGGACCTTCCGCCGAGACCGTGGGCACTGCTGCTGCTGCTGCTCAAGGCAACGGCTGCGGTTGCTCACGACTTCTTCGGCTGCTGCATCTCTACTACGCAGCTATGCGAGCACTGGCTCGCTGCTCTGATACCATGAGAGAACAGCTCCTAGCAATGCTGTCGCTAGCGTGGCAACACAAGCCAGCTAGCTAACTCACTAGCACACACAGGTGGAAGTGAGAACAGCAAGGGGTTGGCCAGGGACACAAACACAAGTGTCAGAAGCTGCAAAAGTTGAAACATGCAGAGAGAAATGACAACTGAGGTCTGGCCAGCCTAAATAGTGCCACGGACCTAGTGGATGGACACACACACACGGCGCACAACGGCGCTATTTTTCTAGCAGGATAAAACAGTGGCAAAAACACAGTTTTGGTCACAATTCCCTACAGACACGTCAGAACGATGAGCCGTTTGAACCAGAACAGCCACGTCGACGAGATCTACATCCTGATAGGCTGCACGCCTACGTGCTCTGACACAGCACGAGTCTACAAAATACGGAAGTCTTCTGGGCGCCCGTCGCCACCGGCTGCCGGCCTGCTGCCGCCGTCGCCAGTCTCAGGGATCTGCACGTGAATGGATATGAGCCGAGGGGTTACCGTAAGCTGTGTATGACACTCACAACAACAGTAACTCCTAGTCCCTCTTCCCTTACACAGCAGCGTGGAGCACCACACTGTGGTCAGAACGTAACTGACTTTGTCCAAAACGGACGACTGTGTAGTAAGAACAAGTCAGAACAGTGGAGCAGGTTACCTACGGGGTGGAACTCGCTAGTCGAGTCCACCCGTTGGCCGGCCAGAGAGAGCTGGCCGGCGCTCGCTAAAAGACCTCATGAGCAAACCTGTCCCATGTCACGACCTACCCACAACCCGAGTTTCGACATGTCCTGTGCCTGTCTAAACTAACACAAACTCACAGGCAAGACTAAACTAGGTCACCAAGGTATGGCAATTCACAGACTAACTTTCGCAACAGTCGATTGTCTTGGGGCCGTATGTGAGCTCTCCGAGAAGGGAGTAGTGACAATGTGAGTGTATCCAGAGGCTCCTCGACAGCTGCCAGACTCGCATCTCCTCCCCCAGTCTTCAGTGCTCTCTGCCTCCTCATGGATCTGCAAGGCAACGGACGTGAGCCGAGAGGTCACAGTAAGGACAACAACAACAACACTCCCCCATGACCACGCGGCGAACAGGATCACGCACGTAGCAACACTGATGCGAGCAACAACACAAGATATATGACGACAAACAACAACGAATGCAGCTCGAGGACAGAGTTCAGTCCATAGCACAGGCAGGATGCAACCCCACAGAACGTGCGGCCGCTAGAAACTTCGTACGGCTAATGGCCTTTGTTAGAAAATCAGCACGCTGCGAGTCGGTGCCGACCCACATGACCTGAATCTCACCTCGATCCACCAGATCTCGGATGTAGTGATACTCGACGTTTATGTGCTTTGTGCGTGCATGGAATGTGCCAGAGTTCTCTGTGATGGCCTTTGCACTCTCATTGTCACACCGAAGCACAATGGGAGGCATTGACTGACGCAGCTCTCGCAACAGACGCACCAACCATACACTCTCGATTGCGCCAGCTCCTAGCGCCACGTACTCTGCTTCCGCAGTGCTCCGAGTGATGCAGCCCTGCTTGCCACTGCTCCAAGAGACGGCGGTTCCTCCAATGAGAAAGATGTAGCCGGTGCGACTCTTGCCGTCAGAACTCCACGCCCAGTCACTGTCCGTGTATCCGTCGAGGACCACGGAGGCCTGTCCTCAATAGTGAAGTCCCAAGCGGGCAGTAGAAACGACGTACCGCACGCACCGGACTGCGGCTTCAAGCACTCGTCTGTGCCGTGCTTGCGAGAACTGTGCAAGCAAATTGACCGCGAAGGCAATGTCCAGGCGGGTCGTCCTGGCCAGGTACATGAGCGATCCAATGACCCGCAAGTACAAGGTTACATCGACCAGCTCCCCCAACTTTGCTGGATCATCGACCTTTAGGGCGTCTTGTCCGTCCGGGGTGATCGGGGTGGATGCCGTACGCACGTCGCTGAGCATCTCGGCAAAGCGCTCCCCCAGAGAGACGGCGTATCGCTCCTCATGGACTAGGAGCATCCGTCGAGCACGATCACGGACAATCTGCATGTCCAGGAACACTGCGGCCTCTCCCAGGTATTTCATTTTGTATTTCAATTGTAGCACGTCCCTGGCTCCTTCGACAGCCTTCAGATCAGGCGAGGCGATCAGCAGATCGTCATCGTAGACCAGGATGACTGACAAGGGGGCAATGGTCTGGGAGAGGAAAAGTGATGGGTCCGCCGCGCTCTGGACATAGCCTGCTCGTAGGAGCGTGCTAGTGATTTCCTTGTTCCAGCATCGAGGTGACTGCTTCAGGCCGTACAGCGCTTTCCGTAGCCCGTACACATGGCCGGTGCCACCCTCAAAGCCTGGGGGCTGGACCATGTAGATCTCTTCTTCCAACTTTCCATGTAGGAACGCGTTGTTCACGTCCATTTGGTGGAGTTCCCAGTCGTGCTGGGCCACCTGGGACCGCAGACCCAGAGCTGTGGTCGTGCGTCGAACTGGTGCGAAGGTCTCAGTGAAATCAATCCCTTCCACCTGAAAAAAACCTTTCGCAGTTAGTCTTGCTTTGTAGCGATCAACTGTGTTGTCTGGCTTGGGTTTCTTTCGCAAGACCCACTTGGCCTGGACGGCCTTCCGTCCGGGCGGCAGATCGACAAGGTCGTAGACCCCATGCTCATCGAGAGCGGCTAGCTCAGCCTCGCATGCTGCGCACCAGAGTGCCGCATCTGGCCCAGCCAAAGCTTGACGCAGTGTGCTGGGGTCTGGAGTCACTCCCAGCACACTGGGGTCAGGGGCCGCAGTACCTCCACTGTGCGTGGCCAAGGCGTAGGCCCGAGACGGGGGGCCAACGGTGACAGTGGACTCCGCGGAGTCAGCCGTAAGTCGACGCTCGTGAGCAAGAAGAGCGAGGCCTGTGTCGCAGCCAGGGTGCCCTTCAGTGAGCCCCTGTGCACTGAGGCCCAAGGCCTTAGTGCGAGGGTCCCCATTGCGCACGCTGCGAGTAGGACGTGGGCGGAGACGTCCGCCCTCACCTCATCGGTATGGCTCTGGTGACGATGTGGCAGAGACAGGTGGCGGACACTCATCAGACACAGACAGGACTGGTGACGTGCCGGGTGATGCCGGTCCGTCGACTGGGCAGACGAAAGACGGGGACGGCACAGGTGACCTGACTGGTGACGGAGACTGCGTAGGGGGTGCAGACGACACCGGTGACTCTGCTGGTGACAAAGGTGCTGGGGACACGGGCAACATTGGTGGTACAACCGGCGACGCATGCTCTGCTATTGAAGGGGATGCGAGAGGAGCGGTGGATGAAGGCAAGACAGGCGGTGTGGTCAATGTGGGTGACGGAGATGTCGTTGGCGTGCACGCCGGTGGGTGGGAAGTACCAATAGCGCCCAGGGTGACCGGGGTAGTGTCACCGGTCACCACACCCCCCCCCCCCCCTGTGCGCGGAGGCGTACCACACCCAGGGGAATGCGCCTACGGAGTACCACCAGTGGGCAGGTCGCGGAAGGAGAGACGCTCGAAGAATAGGGCATCCCGAGACTCGACAATGCGCCGCCGACTGGGATCCCAGAACTGCCAGGCTTTGGAGCGAGAGGCTACGCCTAGGAACGCGCAGACGCGGCCTCTAGGGGAGAACTTGGACCCAAGCTGTTCTGGTGTAAACCAAACGCAGGCAAGGGACCCCCACACACACGCGAGCCGGAGGTCGGCACGACGTCCGTTCCACAGTTGGTACGGGGTGTGTGTGTTCGGGAGGGCGCCGTGAGGGATCCTGTTCCAGACCCATGTCATGTAGGCCATGCCTTGGCAAATGCTTCAGGCATGCCGCTGTCTACCCGCATGGAACGAACCACATCCTCCATGGTGCGGTTCCAGTGCTCAGACACGCTGTTCTGTTGTGGCGTGGCTGGGGCGGAGAGGTTGTGAAACACTCCCACTACGGCGAGGCTTTATAGATGCAGGTGCGGAATTTGTAGGTGTAGGTGCAGTCTTTGTAGGTAGAGTCGTAGGCTTGGTATGCGCAGGCGTAGGCTTTATAGGCGTGGATGCAGGCCTTGTAGGCACAGGTTTTGCAGGTGCAGGCACAGGCTTTGTAGTCGCAGGCACAGGCTTTGTAGGCGCAAGCACATGATTTGTAGGTGCAGGTTTTGTAATTCCAGGCGCAGGTGTTGTAGGCACAAGCGCAGGCTTGGCTAGGCATAGGCAGAGGCTTTGTAGGTGCAGGCACAGGCTTTGTAAGCACAGGTGTAGGCTTTGTAGGTGCAGACACATGCCTTATAGGCACAGGCACAGGCTTTGTAGTCAAAGGCAAAGGCTTTGCAAGCGTAGACACAAGCTTTGTAGGTGCAAGAACATGCTTTTTAGGTGCTAGCGTAGGCTTTGTAGGCGCAGGGGCAGGCCTTGTAAGTGCAGGCGCAAACCTTGTATGCATAGGTGCAGGCATTGTAGGAACATGCATAGGCTTTGTATGCGCAGGCGCAGGCTTTCTAGGCACAGGCGTAGACTTTGTAGGCGCAGGCCCTGGGTTTGTAGGCCCAGGCGTATGCTGTGTAGGTGCAGGCCCAGGATTTGCAGGCATCGGCCCAGGCTTTGTAGGTGCAGGCACAGGCTCTTCAAGTGCGGGCGCAGGATTTATAGGCGCAGGTGCAGGCTTTGTAGGCGCAGATGTAGGCTTTGTAGGTTCAGACACAGGTTTTGTTGGCACAGGCGGAGGCTTTGCAGGTGCATGCGTAAGCTTTGCAGGTGCATGCACAGGATTCTTGGGTGATGGCACATGCTTTCTAGGTGCAGGTACAGGCCTTGTAGGCACAATTGCAAGCTTTCTGCACTTGAATTCCTGTGCTTGTCCCTTCTAGGGACAAGCACAGGAATTCTAGGCCCAAGCACAGGCTGTGTAGCTTCATGCGGAGGCTTTGCAGGTGCATGAACATGCTTTTTAAGCGCAGACACAGGCTTTGTCCGACAGGTACAGGCTTTCTAGGCACAAGCACAGGCTGCTAGGCATAGGCACATGCTTTCTAGGCACAGGTGCAGGCTTTGTAGGCACAGGGGGAAGCTTTGTAGGCGTAAACACAGGATTTTTTGGGTGTCAGTTCAGGCTTTTTTTTTTGCAGGTGCAGGCTTTTAGGCACAATGACAGTCTTGTAGGCACGGGCATAGGCTTTGTAGGTGCAGGCACATGCTTTGTGGGCGTAGAGGCAGGCTTTTGTAGGCGTGGCGCACGCTTTTGAAGAACAGGCACATGCTTTGTCTGCATAGCCGAAAGCTTTGTATGCCAGGCGCAGGCATTTTAGGTGCCGGAGTAGGATTTGTAGGCACAGGCGAAGGCATTGTAGGCACAGGCACAGGCATTGCAAGTGCGGGCGTAGGACTTGTAGGCTCAGGTGCAGGTTTTTTTTGGAGTAGGCGTAAGCTTTGTAGGCACAACCGCAGACTTCATATGCGTACGCGTAGACTTTGTAGGTGCACACACAGGTGTAGGATTTTTAGGTGCAGCGTGGGTTTTGTAGGAACAAGCGCAGGCTTAGTAGACACATGCCTAGGCTTTGTAGGGGCCGACACAGGCTTTGTAGGTGAAGGCGCAGGCTTGATAGGCACAGACACTAGCTTTGTAGGTACAAGCGTAGGCTTTGTAGGTACAAGCGTAGGCTTCGTAGGTACAGGCACATGCTTTGTTGGTGCAGACGCAGGTTTCTTTAGCATAGGTGAAAGATTTTTAGGCACAGGCGCTAGCCTTTTAGGTGCAGGCGCAGGCTTTGTAGGTGCACGCGCAGGATTTGTGGACGCAGGCACAGGCTTTGTAGTCGTAGGCGCATGCTGTGCAGGTGCATGTGCAGGCTTTCTAGGTGCAAGCACAGGCTATGTAGGCATAGGCTTAAGCTTCTTAGGCGCAGGTGCAGGCTTTGTAGGCACAGGGGCAGGCGCATGATTTGTACGCCTAGGCGCAGGCTTTGCATGCATAGGGGCGGGCTTTATACACTCAGGCACAGGCTTTGTGCCCGCACGCGCAGGCTTTGTACATGCACGCGCAGGCTTTGTACGTGAAAACACATGCTTTTTCCACACAGGCACATGCTTTGCATGTGAAGGCACATGCGTTGTAGGTAAAGATGCAGACAATGTAGGCAAAGGCATATGTATTGTAGGCACAGGGGCAACCTTTGTAGGTGCAGGCACAGTCTTTGCATGCACAGGTGCATGCTTTGTAGGTGCAGGCACAGGTTTTGTAAGCAGAGGGGCAGGCATTGTAGGGGCATGCGCAGGCTTTGTATGTGCATGCACGGTACTTGTACTTGCCGGTGCAGGCTTTTGTACGCAGAGGCAAAGGCTTTGTAAGCTCATGTGCAGGCTTTATAGCCACATGAAAAGTATTTGCACGCAAGCACATGCATTATAGGTACAAGACAAAATTCTTAGGCACAGGCACAACCATTGTAGGAACAGGCGCAACCTTTGTAGGCGCAGGCGTACGCTTTTTAGGCATAGGCGCAAGCGCACCCTTCGTAGGGACAGGTATAAGCACAAACATTATAGGCTCAGGTGCGGGCTTTGTTAGCGTAGACACGGGCTTTGGAGGTGCAGACATGGGCTTTGTAGGCACAAATGCAGGCTTTGTGGGTGCAGGCGCAGGCTTTGTGGGCGCAGGCACGGGCTTCCTGGGCGCTGGCGTGGGCTTTGTGGGTGCAACTGCGTGCTTTGTGGATGTAGGTGCGGGCTTTGTGAGCGAAGGCGCAGGCTTTGCAAGTACAGGTGCATGCTTTGTAGGCGCAGGCATAGGTGCAAGCTCTGTACACACAAGGACAGGTTTTGTTCGCACAGGTGCAGGCTTTGAACGCGTATGTGCAGGTGTTGTATGCATGGGCACAGTCTTTGTACATGTAGTCAGAGACTTTGTGCACTCAGGCGCATGCTTTTTGCATAAAGACGCAGGCATTGTAGGCAAAGCCGTATGCACTGTAGGCACAGGCGCAGTCTTTGTAGGCACAGGTGCATCATTCGCAGGTGCAGGCGTAGGCATTGTAGGCGTAGGAGCATGCTTTGTAAGCACAGGCACAGACGCGGGCTTTGTAGGCGCAGCCGCAGGTTTCGTAGGTACAACCACCGGCTTTGTAGGTATAGGCACAGGCTTTGTATGCACAGGGAGAGGCTTTGTATGCTGAGGTGTAGGCTATGTATGTGTAGAAACAGACTTTGTGGGCGTAGTCGCGGGCTTTGTACAAGCAGGCACAGGCTTCGTAAGCGCACGCGTATACTTTGTACGTGCACGCACCGGCTTTGTAGCCGCAGGCGCATGCTTTGTAGGTGCATGTGCAGGCATTGTAGGCCAAGACGAAGGCTGTGTAGGCGCAGGCACAAGCTTTGTAGGCACAAATGTAGGCTTTACAAGCACAGGTGCAGGCCTTGTAGGCCCAGGCGTAGGCTTTGCAGGCACAGGCGCAGGCTTTGTAGGTACAGTTGCAGGATTTCTAGATGCAGGCGTAGGCTTTGCAGGCGCACAAGCAAGCCTTGGAGGCACAGCCGTAGGCTTTGAAGGAATAGGAACAGGCCGTTTAGACTTAGGCATAGACTTTGTAGGCGCAGGCGTAGGCTTTGTAGGCACATGCACATGCTTTTGTTGGTGTAGGCGCACGCTTTTGTAGGCGTAGGCATAGGCTTTGTAAGCAAAGGTGCATGCTTTGTAGGTGCAGGCGCAGGCTTTGTCAGCACAGGCACAGGCTCTGTTCACGTAGGCATAGGTTTTTTACACGCAGGCGCAAGCTTTGAATGTGCAAGCGCAAGCTTTGTGCATGCAGGCACAAGCTTTTCACGTCCAGGCGCATGATTTGTAGGCGTAGGCATAGGCTTTCTAGGCAGAAGCGCGCTCTTTGCAGGTGAAGGCATAGGTCTATTCGGTGCAGGCAGAGCTTTGTAGGTGCACGTGCACGCGTTGTAGGAGCAGGCATAGGCTTTGTAGGCACAGGCACAGGCATTGTAGGTAACGGCGCAGCCTTCATAGGCAGAAGCACAGGATTTTTAGGCACAGTCGCAGGTTTAGTAGGCGAAGGCGCAGGCTTTGATAGTGAAAACACAGAGTTTATAGGCACACGTTAAGGCTCTGTTGGCGCAGGCGCAAGCTTTTTAGGTGGTGGCGTAGGCTTTGTAGATGCAGGTGCAGGCTTTGTACGCCAAGGCACAGGCTTTGTATGTGCAGTCATAAGCTTTGTATGGGCAGTCGCAGGCTTCGTAGATGTAGGCCCAGACTTTGTATGCGCAGACGAGGGCTTTGCAGGCACAGGCACAGGCTCTGTATACGCAGGCGTAGGCTTTGTGGACACATGCACTAGCTTTGTACGCATAGGCGCAGGCTTTGTACGCGCAGGCACAGGCATTATACGCACAGGCACAACCTTCACAGGTGCAGGTACATGCTTTTTCAGCACTGGCACAGGGTTTTTAAGCATAGGCGCAGGATTTCTAGGCGCAAGCGCATATTTTGTAGTTACAGCCGTAGGCTTTGTAGGTGCAGGGACAGGTTTTATAGGCGTATATGCAGGCCTTTTAGGGGCAGGCATAGGCTTTGCAGGTGTAGGTGCGGGACTTGTAGGTGTAGGTAGAGGCATTCTAGATGTAGGCACAGACTTTGTAGGTGCAGGCACATGCTTTATATGCGTGGGCCTAGGCTTTGAAGGTGCAGGCTTTGCTGCCTTTGTAGGTACAGGTGTGGGCTTCAGAGGCGCAGACACATGTATTGTATGAATTGACACAGGCTTTGCAAGCGCAGGCACATGCTTTGTAGGCATAAATGCAGGCTTTGTAGGCACAAGTACAGGTGCAGGATTTTTAGGCAGAAGCACATGCTTTGTAGGCGCTAGTGCACAATTCATAGGTGTAGGCATAGGCTTTGCAGGTACAGGTGCAGGCGTTGTAGGCACAGTTGCAAGCTTTGTACAAAGGCACAGGCTTTGTAGGCTTAGATGAAGGCTTTGCAGGCGTAGGAGTAGGCTTTGTAGGCAAAGGCACATGCTTTTAGGTGTGGGCACATGATTTATAGTTATAGGCGCAGGTGTTGTGGGTGTAGCCGCAAGCTTTGTAGGTACAGGCACAGGTTTTGTATGTGCAGGCACAGGCTTTATACGCCCAGGCACAGGCTTTTGTAGGCACAAGCACAGCCTTTTCAGGGGCATGCACAACCTTTGTAGGCACCGGCGCAACCTTTACAGGTGTAGGCACAAGCACTGTAGGCGTAGGCGCAGGCTATGTAGCCGCAGGCGCAAGCGCAAGCTTTGTAGGTGCAGGCCAAGGCTTTGTAGGCACAAGCGTAAGCTATGTAGGTGTAGGAAAAGGCTTTGCAAGTGCAGGCGCAGGCTCTCTAGACATAAGCGCATGCTTTGTAAGCACAGGTGTAGGCTTTGTAGGCACAGGCGCAGGCTTTATACGCAGATGCCCAGGCATTATATGCTCACGCATAATCTTTGTAGGCACAGGTGCAGGCTTTGTAGGTGCGGGCATAGGCCTTTGAAGTACGGGCACATGCTTTGTAGGTGCAGGCGTAGGCTTTGTATGCCAGGCATTGGCATTTCAGGTGGAAGAGCAGGATTTGTAGGCACAATCGCAGGCATTGTAGGTATAGGCGCAAACTTTGTAACTGTAGGCGCACGCCCAGGCTTGTAGGCGCAGGCACAAGCTTTCTAGGCACAGACGCAAGCTTTGTAGGCGCATGCGTAGGCTTTGTAGGCACTGGCGCAGCCTTTGTAGGTACAGAGGCAGGCTTCATAGGCACAGGTGTAGGCTTTGTAGGCACGGGTGCAGACTTTGTAGGTATAGGCGCAAGCTTTGTAGGCGTAGGCTTAGGCATTGTAGGCACAGGCGCAGGTTTACCAAGCATTGGCGCAGGCTTTTCAGGCACGGACGTAGGCCTTTTAGGCGTAGGTGCAGGCTTTGTAGGCGCAAGCGCATGCTTTGTAGGCATAGGCACAGGCTTTATAGGCATAGGCGCATGCTTTGTAGGTGCAGGTGCAGGATTTGTAGGTGTAGTCACAAGCTTTGTAGGCTTAGATGCAGGCTATATAGGCAAAGGCTTGGGCTTTGTAGGTGCAGGAATAGGCTTTGTAGGTGTAGGTGAGTGCTTTGTAGTTACAAGCGTAGGCTCTGTAGGCACAGGAGGAAGCTTTGTAGGCACAGGCGCAGACTTTGTACATGCAGACACAGGCATTGTACTCCTAGGCACAGGCTCTTTAGGCACAATTGAAGACTTTTTGGGGGAAGGTGCAGCCTTTGTAGGTGTAAGCGCAAACTTTACAGGTGTAGGCACAAGCACTGTAGGCACAGGCGCAGGCAATGTAGGCATAGGCACAGGTAAAGGCTTCGTATGTGCAGGCAAAGGCTTTGTAGGAACAGGTGTAGGCTATGTAGGTGCAGGCAAAGGATTTGCAAGTTCAGTTTTAGGCACTATAGACACAGGCGCAGGCTTTGTACGACCAGACGCAGGCTTTGTAGGCACATGCACAGGAATTGTAGGCTCAGGTGCAGGTTTTGTCGGAGAAGGCACAAGCATTGTTTTCCCATGCATAGGCTTTGTATGTGCAAGTGCAGGCTTTGTAGGTGCAGATGCAGGTGCTGGCTTTGTTGGCACATCCTTGGGCTTTGTAGGAGCAGCCGCAGGCTTTATAGGCACATGCTTAGGCTTTGTAGGCACAAGCACAAGCTTTGTAGGCACAGGCGAAGGCGCAGGCTTTGTAGGCATAGGTGCAAGCTTTGTAGGCACATGTGCANGGATTTGCAAGTTCAGTTTTAGGCACTATAGACACAGGCGCAGGCTTTGTACGACCAGACGCAGGCTTTGTAGGCACATGCACAGGAATTGTAGGCTCAGGTGCAGGTTTTGTCGGAGAAGGCACAAGCATTGTTTTCCCATGCATAGGCTTTGTATGTGCAAGTGCAGGCTTTGTAGGTGCAGATGCAGGTGCTGGCTTTGTTGGCACATCCTTGGGCTTTGTAGGAGCAGCCGCAGGCTTTATAGGCACATGCTTAGGCTTTGTAGGCACAAGCACAAGCTTTGTAGGCACAGGCGAAGGCGCAGGCTTTGTAGGCATAGGTGCAAGCTTTGTAGGCACATGTGCAGGCTTTGTAGGCATAGGCACATGCTTTGTAGGTGCTGGCACAGGCTTTGTAGTCACAGGTACAGGCTTGATAAGCACTGGCACAGGCTTTGTAGGCACAAGCGCAGGCTTTATACGCAAGCGCAAGATTTGTAGGTGTAGGGGCAGGCTTTGTCGGCACAGGCACAGGTTTTTTTGGCACAGGCGCCGGCTTTTCAGGCACAGGCACAAGCATTTCAGGTGAAGGCACAAGCATTCCAGGGACATGTGCAAGCTTTGTAGGCGCACGTGCAGGCTTTGTAGTCCCAAGCGCGGGCTTGGCAGGCGTAGGCATAAGCTTTGTAGGCGCATGTGTAGGCTTTATAGGTGCAAGGACATGTTTTGTAGGCGTAGGCGCAGGTGCAAGCTTTGTAGGTGCAGGCGCAGGATTTGTATGAGAATGGACTGGCTTTGTATACGCAGGCGTAGGCTTTGTATACGCATGCAGAGGACTTTGTACACACATGCACAGGCTTTGTATGTGTAGGCGCATCCTTTCTACACGCAGGCGCAGGCTTTGTATGTGCAGGCACAGGATTTTTATGTAAAGTCGCAAGCACTATAGGCAAAGGCATAGGCATTTTAGGCACAGGAGTAACCTTTCGTAGGCACACTCTAGCCTTTATATGTACATGTTTAAGCTTTGTTGACGGAGGTGCAGGCTTCGTAAGTGCAGGCGCAGGCTTTGTAGGTACAATTGTAGGCTTCGTAAGTGCAGCCGCAGGCCTCATAACTGCGGGTGCAGGCTGTTTAAACGCAAGCACATGCTTTGTACGTACAGGCACAGACAAATCCTGTTTAAGTGTAGGCGCAGCCTTTGGATGCACATGCATAGCCTTTGCATGTGGAGACGCATGCCTTTGCATGCCGGCGCAGGCACGAGACTTGTAGTTGCCGATGCAGGCTTTGTACGTAGAGGCATAGGCTTTGTAACCTCACAAGTAGGCTTTGTAGGCGTACACACAGTCTTTGTACATGCAAGTGCAGGCATTGTAGACACAAGACAGCCTTTGTAGGCAAAGGGACATCATTTTTAGACACATGTACACCTTTTTCTTGTGCAGGTATAGGTTTTTCAGGCACAGACGCAAGCACAGGATTTGATGGTGCAGGCGCAGGTGCAAGCATTGTAGGCGCAGGCACAGGCTTTGTAGCCACACACACGGGCATTGGCGGTGCAGGCGTGAGCTTTGTAGGCACAGGTGCAGGCCTTGTGGGCGCAGGCACGAGCTTTGTGGGCATAGGCCCAGGTTTTGTGGGTACAGGTACGGGCTTTGTTCGTGTAGGCACGGGCTTTGTGGATGCAAGCGCAGGCTTTGTGGACACAGGCCCAGGCTTTGTGGGTGCAGGTGCGGGCTTTGTGGGCGCAGGCACCGGCTTTGTGGGTGCAGGCACGGGCTTTGTAGGCACAGGTGTGGGCTTCTCAGGTGCAGGCATGGGCTTCACAGTAGCAGGCGCAAGCTCTGTAGGTGTAGGCACGGGCTTTGTAGGCACATGCCCAGGTTTTGTAGGTGCGGGCATGAGATTTTGAGGCACAGGTGCGGCCTTTGTAGGTGCAGGCGCGGGATTCCTAGGTGCAGGCGCAGGCTTTGTAGGTGCAGGCGCGGACGCGGGCTTCGTAGGTGTAGGCGCGGGCTTCGTAGGCTCAAGAGCGGGCCTTGTAGGCGCAGGTGTAGGCTTTGTAGGTGCAGGCGCGGACGCGGGCTTTGTAGGTGTAGGCGCGGGCTTCGTAGGCTCAAGAGCGGGCCTTGTAGGCGCAGGCGCAGGCTTTGTAGGTGCAGGCGCGGACGCGGGCTTCGTAGGTGTAGGCGCGGGCTTCGTAGGCTCAAGAGCGGGCCTTGTAGGCGCAGGTGTAGGCTTTGTAGGTGCAGGTGCGAGCTTTGTGGGTGCAGGCGCGGGCTTTGTAGGTGCAGACGTGGGCTTTGTAGGGACATCCGCGGGCTTCTTTGGCGCAGGCGTGGGGTTTTTAGGCACAGGCAAAGGAATTATAGGCAAAAGTGTAGGCTTTGTAGGTGAGGCGTAGGTTTTGTATTCGTAGGCGCAGGCCATGTAGAAGCAAGCGTAGCCTTTGTAGGCGCAGAGCAGCCGTTGTAGGTGTAGGATCAGGCTTAGTAAGTTCAGGTGCAGGCTTTGTAGGCAAATGCCCAGGTTTTGTATGCGTAGGCACAGGCACAACAGGCGCAGGCACAGGATTTATAGGCACTGGCCCAGGCTATGTAGGCACAGACACATGGGCATACTTCATAGGCACAGTTGCAGGTTTTGTAGGTGTAGGCGCAGGCTTTATAGGCACGAGCGTAGACTTTATAGGCGCAGCCGCATGCTTGTAGGCGTAGGCATAGGCTTTGTAGGCAAAGGCACATGCTTTGTAGGCACAAGTGTAGGTGTTGTATGCGCAGGCGCGGGCTTTGTATGTGCAGGTGCAGGCACAGGCTTTGTTGGCACAAGCGCAAGATTTTTAGGCGCAGGCACATGGCTTGTAGGCGTAGGTGCAGGCTATGTAGGCACAAGCACAGGATTTGTAGATGCAGGTGCAGGCTTTGTAGGTGCAGGTGCAGGTTTCGTAGGCGCAGGTGCAGGCATTGTACACGTAGGTACATGCGCTGGATGCACATGTGCAGGCATTGCAAACGCAGGCGCAGGCTTTTTACGCATCCACAGCATCCACAGCATGTATGATGCGCACCCGTGTGTGGCTGAAACTAGACACGCCTCGACCTACTTGAAAATTTGAGTGAATGTTTTTGAAGTATCCCACCGGAACTTTTGCCCTTTTCCTATGTTTTGGAGACCGAGATTTTGGCTGAAGGTACGAAGCACCTGCAATGCAGAGGAGGACAGACCTTTGGCACTCCCTTGACGTGTAGGGACACTGCCGTGCCCTCCCCCCCCCCCCCCCCCCCCCCCCCC